>VYZX01011019.1:76324-110866 GCA_013401335.1 Brachypteracias leptosomus | reverse complement strand
AAACCTTAAACCACAACATATAAATTATGATTTAATGTAAAAATAATAAGAAAAATAGTATTGAATAGATTTGCACTATTTTCCCCTCTTTATTTCAATATAAAGTAAAAGGTGTGGGAAGGGGGAAGACACCTAGAAGTCTCTCTTTCCTGACAGCTACTTCTGGTAGTTTCTAGTTATAGGCTTAACAATCCTGAGCTGATGAATAGGGACTGAAATAACACAAGTACAGCAAGTAATTAAAAATGGCTTACTGGGCTTTTTGGCCACTTGTGTGTTTTGAATGTCTGTTTTTAAACTTTTCCACTAGTTTGGTTGCAAAACAACATATTCTAGAGCCAGGAAACCTGCCAGGATGACTGACAGGGTCCAACTAGTCAAAGAGGTCTCCACATGCCCATACATTTTTCAAGACTTACTATAATCCGTATCTATTTCAGTACTGAGTTATCTGCATTTGGCTGTTAATGAAAACCAATATAAAAGGCAACATCTCAGGAAGCAAACAAAAATGTAAAGACATGATCTAGGAGTGATCTACAGCTCAGAGAGTACAGCAATGTGAGGTATGAGCACCATATCCCTCTGGTGAGAGGTAGCAAGACTCACCAAACCCCCATCTCCCTCCCACGTTGCTTCAGGGATAGTGACAAAGGACTCTGTCCTTTACCCTCAAAAGTCTGTAAGGTTGTCCTCTAACCCTCAAGGATTAACTCAGACTAATTTAGCTCCCACTGAGCTCAGAGGGCTCATGGTCTGTCTTTATGACATAAAATAGCATTTACCTCACTGTTACGCTAGCTCTCTTCTTCTTCGAACTATCCTGTTGACTATGCCAATTTTGTGCTGCTAGCTCCCTCCTTTTTCTTTCTGTTCAGACAATCCAAGGAGAAACAGACCATCGAGAAAGCTCAGCAAACTGCCTCCAACAAAAAGCTCCTTCAAATGGCCCCAACAGGAACTCTCATCTGACTGATCAGCTCCTGGTTGATATAGTCCTGGACTCATCCATCTCCCCAACTACGAGAAGCCAGGAGAAGGCAGGGCCTCACACAGGTGGGCCAGGTTCTGTCTCTGAGGCCTGAAATCACTGAGGGAACAAAACACGTTGCTGGGTTGTGACTCATCCATAGGTCAACTCCAACTCAGGGCCCACAGCCCAGGCCCCAGCACTTCACTCACCTGTTCCTTGGAGCTCCTCAGCAGTTCCAGGGGAGTAAGAGCAGTGGAATGGAAGTCCCTGTTGCTGTATCGGATTGCCAGCTTCCCACCAGAGGATATCCAACGGTACTTGGGATTGTCTCAGCTAATAGAAGAGGCAGAAATGTGAATCATTTCTGTGGGTAGCTCAAATCTCACTGGTATTACAACAGACTGTTACATGCTGGTGGTTACTGCAAGCACTATGTAAAACAGAGTTCAGACGAGTCACTCGGAACATCACTTTTGTCTATTTTGGGCTTTAGATACCCTATCTAGCAAAATGTTTTGTGACAGTCTCCTTGGCAAGTGAAGTTTACCTGTTCATGGTGAATCTGTGGAAAATTGCATCTAGGATAAACACAGCACTTTGATGAGCCTTTAGGAAAGGCTAAAACAAATACATGGGTCACCTGCAGAAGGTTACCAACACCAGAGCTTTCCATCTGAAGCCTGCAGCTTTCTAGCATGCTCAGAGCATGCGGTCACAGGAGTTTCCTGGGATCCCTGAAAAAAGGGTGGTATTTCAAACCATTGTGTACCAGTTTGCTAAGTTCTGTACCGATAATCTTGTGCAGCTGAAGTGGTGCCTGCCTTTCCAGGCAGAGATATGGACTGTGAAGCTGTTCAAGGGTAGGGTGTTAGCTAAGGGACTGGGAAAACATAGTCATATGCAAGTGCTCCCAAATCCCAGATGCAACTCAGACTGATTTTTTAATTTTAAATAATATACATAGTTAACTTTTACAATTGGAGGTGTCTCGTTCTTACCGTTAATTGGAGGTCAACACTGGAACTGGAATTTCATGAAAGGCGATTACAGAAATTACAGGACAAAACTCTCCCTCCAAAACTGAACTGGACTGATATGAGTAAAAAAACCCGAAAAACCTTGCATTTCCTTTCTTGCTTGTGAACAGTGGAAGCTGCTTTTGCCACTCCAGCCCAAATGCGCCACTGCCCATTCACACTGGGGTTGGCTGAGGCTCAGAGTAGGGTTAAATCTGTGTGAAACCCCTCATGATCCCCTCTCAGATCCTTTCCAAAATGTGTTTCACTTCTGTACATTTCTAGTCATACTAAAATCAAACAACTCTTTAGCTCCATTAGAAAGACGAATTCAGTGAGAAGCCTAGCTCAGTTTTAAGACTGGGGATTTGGATAGATTCACGTCAGACATTCAGATGAGCTTAATTCAACTTAAAATGCATGTAATTTGGTCATCATATTTCTTCCTCTTTTTATCTGATGCTTATATGATGTCAAGAAAAAAATTACAAAATATACAGGAGGATTCTGATGATGTGTTTTTCAGTCAATGGTCTCTGCTAGTATAAAATCTCTCACAAGCTATTACTCTGTTTAGCACTCAAAAAAGTTTCTTGTGTTCTGTTATTAAGTCACTATATTGTTTCCAGTCTTGTATGACTTGGGCTTCTAAACACAAATGTCTTAATAAACTATACAGTTGTATCCATCTCTCTTCAGAGTAATCTTCAGATTAAGAGTGAAATGAAAAATCAGGAAATGAACTGTCCCTCATTTGCTAAAAGTAAGCCATTCATTGTTAAGATTGTAACTTTTAATTAGGCAAGAAATAAATATGAGAGTTGGGCAGACTATAAAACTGTAATTACCTTTTTAAATTACTGCTAACAAGCAAATTAGCCACAGCATGGAATAGTGGCAGATCAATAGCAACAGTAAAACTAGAAAGATTTTGCTGATCGTGTATTGTCTGTGGATGCAAACAGTAAAAGAGGTCCCTGCAGGCCTCACAACAATAACCTACAAAAGAATAAGATAACAAAGGGTATTGAGCTCAAAGATGCTTCAGTTTCCCTAGGTGGTGAGCACTTGTCCCATCAAACCACCTATTAGTCACAAACTCATACAACCAAGAACTCTCAGGCCTCTTGAGGTCTCCTGTCATCTTGAAAGAGGCAATACCAATGAGAGGCACTAGTTCCTCTTGAAGCATGTTCAGTTTATTGTTTTTCAATGGCTCAAGCAATTTATGATGGTGATGCTGCCAACACATATAAATAAGTTTGCACATCCACACTTCAGCAAAGGTCTGGAGCCTTACTGCAAATCAGTTAACTCGGAGAATTAAAACAATGAGTGGGCAGGTGCCACAGAACAAAAATAAATAATTTTTTCTTCATCTGCTTTAAAAGTTATTGGCTGACGTATCCATTGCTATGATGATAGAATGGCTCATTTACAAATGTTTTATATGGTTGTATACTTCATTAAAATAATTAACTTTGCAGCATCTAATTTTGCAACAGCGCACTTGATTAATTTTGAAAATGATGAATAATACAGTTATATTTTGTAAAAATGTCCATTTTTCAGTACTGAATACTAGCAAGGTTTGTATCTGAAAACAGAAAAATGTTGCTCTGAGATACCTGAAAATAGAATTTCCTTTTTTTCTCTTTTACTCTCTATGTGCCAAATAATGTAAACAGAAAAATAATCTTACTGAAAATATCTGTTTAGGTATCCAATGCAGATAATACATTTTCAAGAGCCATATTTGTGTTTGCCTATGTATACAGTTTAGGCTTTATACAAACCATAACAATAGGTTTGTTTTAAGTTAAGTACACATAACACAAAATACCCTATGTCAATATGTTTGCTTATCAGTAAAGTAATAAATAGGCTTAGGAAATCTTTCAGATAGGATATTAACTGCAATTAACAGTGCATTAGTTAATGCACTGCCAGAAGCTGCACATACAGCATTGTCATTTTAGAGGTAAAGATGTGTTCTATGGCAGCACTTTGCAGTCTTCCTATTATGTAGCTATTGTGTCTGTGAAGGTTGAAAGGAAGGAATAAGGTTGATATTCATGATGATAAATAATATCTGTTCTACTATTCCAATTATTCAATTGCTGCCATCCTGATTATTGTTGTTCTATTAATTAGTAGGATATGTTTTAAGTGGCTGTTCTATCAGTTGTCGTTTCCTTGTACAAGTTACAGCAACAGAAATCAATATATCTTCAATACAAAGCCTAATCAGCATTCAAAAAACTCCTTTTATTTACCTTGAGTTGTATGTTGTGTTCCGAACACCAGAAATACTAAATGCTTTCAAGTTCACCAGATACATTCAAAGATGATTCACTACAAATAGCTTAGATAATTCATCACTCCAATGTTTGAAGCCATGCACTGAATGGGAATCCTGTAGAAAAGAAGTGGTGTGTGGTCATAGATTTAAAGACATTACCTTTCTAGTGGAACAATAGGAAATCTTAATTCTACCATTTGCTATATTTTGAGCACTTGTCTTTGCAAACAAAACAGAGCACACATATATTTGCAAGTTTTTTGTGCTTTGTAACTAAGGAAACACAGTATGGTAACTGCAGAAAAGAGACAGTAATTTTTAGAAGATGCATAACCTGTAGAAAGCTGCCCACCCAGACATGGCAAGAAATTACTTCAATTAAAATTACTTAAATCAACTGATCTCTTTTACTCTGGATAAGGCTCATACTCTCTGCAGAACTGACATGGACAAGATGTGACTGTTCCTGATGTGACTAACTCTGCTTCCCATGCTGCCAGTCAGAGTGGTGGTGGAGCTGCCTCCTCAGCAGGAGGTCCTGCAGGACCAGGTAATGCAGCAGCCAGGCCTTGAATTCAAGCTTGGGACACTGCACTGTAGGGTACTCCCCAAGCATCCACAGACTCCATGGTCTGGAGGAGAGCCCTTAAAGGCCCATCTCAGAGCCTGTTAAAATTCACGGTGAAGGGAGAAGCAGATGAACTAAAAGAACACAAATGTCTTGTGGATTTGAAAAATCCTGACTAGGTCTCAGTTAGTGGGACGAATAATAATTGTGAAACAAAGGCTGGTATTGCCTCCACTGCATTATTCAAGGTATGCTTCATTTCATTTTTAATATAAATATCTGTATTATGCTGTGTGCCTGTGGTTTAGTATTCCCAGGAGTGAGGCTGGGGAAGAAATACCTGTAAAGGTGACTACAGGGCTTAAACTTTGAGTCTCTAAAGCCTGGGAGCTTTAGGTATGGGCTTGAGCCATATGTTTTATTTATTTTAGGAAGGGTCCCCTAGACATATTATTGAACCAGCCTTGGTTACTGTTATTGATATCTGACGTAAGGTTATACTTAATCACTAACATTTAGTACCACCGCTATGAGGAATCTGAAAAATCCAGTCTGACCAGCCAATCTGCCATTATGAGAAATCCTTTCCAGACACTAACAGGCAACTGCATAAATAAAGCACATAGCAAAATATCAAACCAATGAATAAGCTGTCATATAAACAAGCCAAACAAGCTAGTAAAAACCACACTAGCACGTAAAGTAGGAGGAGAGAGATCTATGCCATGAGACTGAAACATATGAACCAAGACAGCAAATGCATTTCCCTGCGAGGGATCAGGCGATGGAGGGCCTGGCAGAACAGCTGAGCTGGAGGCTCTGGCTCCTTCTCCGCAGCCACACACTAGAAGCAAAAAGCAATACCTTTTTAAAAACAGCAAAGAAGCAAATATGTGTTTGTAGTATAGGACTTGGAAATGTGTGGGAGAACAGACAACCCCCCTTTCTTGGCTATAAAAGTTTGGTAGAGAGAGTTTTTGACTATTTCTGTGTTGGACCTATGCATGACCATTCAGTAAGCAGGGTTTTGTCTTTATAAAACTAATCCGAGTGCTGATTTCAAAAGCTGGCAAACCCTTCCATGGATTTGTAAATATTGAACCTATACCTTCCAGCGTAGTGAGGGAGATTTTATGAAAAACC
This sequence comes from Brachypteracias leptosomus, assembly GCA_013401335.1. Lineage (NCBI taxonomy): Eukaryota > Metazoa > Chordata > Aves > Coraciiformes > Brachypteraciidae > Brachypteracias > Brachypteracias leptosomus. The sequence goes on along the minus strand of VYZX01011019.1, from coordinate 104,864 downwards.
CTCACTCTCATAGCCAGCTGAATATTACATTTTACTTTTTCATCCCTTCAGGAGAGAGAACCACACTATAAAGAGGAACAGAGCTGAACAGATAAATGACCAGTTCAGCCAGTACTACAACTCTGCACACTTGTAACAATTAAACCCTGTTTATGTTATACTGGATTAACATTTTCAAATTTTAAGAAGCCAAGGAATTTTACATTACTGCAGAACAATTTATCCTCATCTTGGGTCAGGACTTTAAAGAGAATAATCTGAAATAATTAAGTCACTAAGAGCCGGCAGTGTGAAGTTGAGTCCACACTGTTTACACCAGGAAAGTACTTAGCTCAGTAAGCTTAGCCCAGCCCTGTGTGTGCTCACTCCCAGCACGTAGGTTCCAAATTAGTCCGTTTCCAATATGTGTATAAAATACCATTTATTTCTTTTCCTGCTTCAATGTTGCTGAATCTGCATTCTAGCTGAAACTCAACAGACATCATATTCAGTTTAGACTTTCTGAGGGTATAAGAAGTAGAAATCATGCAGATCATGTACACCACAGTTCCATTAAAAAAAAAATTAACAGACTAGCAACAGATGCTTTAATGACAGTGTTGCATATAGTAACCATCCCCTTTTCCCACAAGCTAAGTCTGTAATTACTGTGTATTTGCATGGGGGACTCATATCTTAGACATGTGGCTGTAATGACAGGTTTTTGTCTTATTTTTCACCATTAGTGTTGCTACATTTTTATTTTTAAAGTAGAAACAAGAATCCATGCAATGTCTAAAAAAATACACAAGAAATGCTAAAAAATTAGTGGACAAATCTGTCAGTGGAAATTTATTGTATACCATTGAATTTGGTTTTTAAGACAAAATGATCTACAAGATTTGTGATATTGTTCATGTACCCTACTCTTCTTCTGAAAGGAAGCTAGTTAACTCTTTTTAAGAATAAGTTTCACATGAGTATTTTTTTTTCTCACACAAAAACATATTTGGTTTAAAAAATGTTATTTGACCTGTTGTGATGGATCAGATATCTGAATCACTACACCACACTAATTTCAATTGAAATTGAGTATCTACAAAAAGGGGAAATATCCATTTATATACATGGCTCCTGAATGATGACCTTGTCTTATACACATCAGAAGGCCATGGCAAGAGCTGCACAACATTGCAGAGAGACAGAGAAGGTTGTTTCTCTGTAGTTCTTCCATCAAGTTTTACGCTCTTCTTCACTATTGATCTCTAATCCAAACTCCCAAATGCCCATCTGATGGCCAAGTGATGGTTAGGAGCCTAAACAAGTTCCAAAAGTACCTTCTGAGCATTTCATTTTCATCCTTACCTCATGTAAAATTCCTAGACTCAGTTCAAGACCAGTATGTGGAAGGACAGAGTGAAAACATGTTGATGAAATGGGCTGTTGATAAGTCAATTACAGACAGGAGGAGCTCATAAGGAAATGGACACAGGTTGTACAGATAGAAAGTTAAAAGGGAAAGATGTGAGGTGGATGCCAAATATTGAGAAAATAATAACTTTTTGTGGCATTTAATTGTTTTGGTATTCTTCTTTTCTATTTCAAGAGCAAGATAGAATAGGGGAGATAGTACTCTATCTACCCTTGTCAGGAACAGTTCTTCTGCCTTATGGTAGATTACAACCACCTATCTCTATTTGACCTCTTTGACAATCCCAGATGGAAGCCACAGGATATTACGATTACAGAAGTGAGTTGAGAACTTCACAGAAATTACTAAGTTTGATTGAAACTGGTTAGTACAGTCCCTGCAGTATGGGCCTTAGCCACCCATAACAGCAAAGAGTTTGGTATCACCTGTTCACACAACTTGGCTGCTTGGCAATGCATGAATATCCTTGAAAAGTCATAAACAAGGTCAGGTAAGTAGTTTCTCGCACATTTTGTGGAACTTGTGTATTGCAGCTGTCAATGTTTCCCCGCTCAATCTTGGACTCAGCAAGCTGAATTGTTCAGCTCTTGACTCAGTTGATCTTGAACAATTCTTCTGCCCTTCTGGGTTTTGTTGCTCCTCTGCACCTGGTTCTTTTATCTCTTCATTTTTTTGGTTGTCCCCTTTGGCAGGAGCTTCCCCATTCCTTATCTCAGCTTTCTGTGGAGAGCCTAGCTATCCTAAAATCTCCTTTTCTCTTTATTTTGCACCTTACCACTGGCTGATCTTATCCTTCCATTTTAAAAAAAATGCATGTAATCTCTTCAGGCTGTTGGCACACACATCTACCTTTCTGCTTCAGAGCTGTCAGCCAAACTGAAATTTAACTTTGTTGGTCTGATATTGTCTCTGGTAAGACAAGCCATTGTCTCAATATGGCTAAAATAAAGATTTCTCTTTCTATTTTTTTTCAGTCATCTCCCACACCTCTTAGTTTTGAGAAGGGTATCGCTTCCTAGATATCTCTTCTATACATTCATGTCTTGTGCCTACTTTCTACAACACATAGTTAGGATATAGACTTCCCCATTTGCCTGTACAATGAAACTTGGTCAATGGACCATATCCTTGGACAAAGCAAATGCAAGTTTGACGAGCAAACATCTGCCCAGATGAGTATTGCTCCTGAGAGCATTTTCCTAGCTCATTGCTTTGCCAATGGCTGCTTTCTCTGCATTCACCTTCTCTGCAGTGTCAGACATAAGCCATGTCTTCAATTTCAGAGCTCTTCACTGTCACCCTTGTCCATTCATTATCAAATGATTGACTTCTGCCTTGGCTCTTCAGTCTGCTCCCAGCTCCAGTCTCTCTCATATTCCTGTTAGGCATAGAAATACATATCTTCATACTTTCTACTATGCTGCATATAGAGTTACCCACAAACGCCTGTGAAATGACTTCCCTAACTTCCTTCCAATCCATCTTTAAAGCTCTCCTTGCCAGCCATTCCTTTGGGGATATGCTTTGCCACTGCACAGGGTGCTGATCCTTGTTTCCCAGTGCTCTCTCCTCTGTCTGCATCCACCTGTTTTCTCTCTTCTGATACTAGGGTATCAGAAATGCTTGACTGCAGGGACTTGTCCTTTGTTCTCTAGTGGTACAGCCAGTAGTCAAACAGGTTCCTGGCCCATGACTGGTCTCTGATTCATAATGACAGTAAAAAGAAACAACAATAACAATAAGAAACAATAATAATAACAGGAACAACAATAATAAAAGAACCTAAGAAGGCTTTAGGTATTTAAGAAAAAGCACACTTCACTGCAGTTTTCTGGAACATGACATTAAAAAGTACTAGGAATAGCAAGAAAGTATAAGGGGTGGAGGAACAAAGTCAAGTGAAATAAAAATCCTGTCTTAAGATGATAGTTTATACTTTCTTTTTAAGCTAATTCTGGTCACCAAAAAAAACCCCAAACCAAAAGCCCAAACCAAAACCCTCACAATCCAAACAAACAAGCAAGAGTTAAAAGCAGGGAGGAAAAGAAACAGTCATAGGAAATGAGAGGGAGAAATGGAGTTGACACACAGCATGTCAGACAAATAATAATAATACAAAGCCAGGAAATTGTTGTCCCCTAATGATGACTTTGGCCCACAGTCATGCACAGCACTGCTTACCCCACCTTCTAATACTATTTGGATAGTTAACCGCAATGTATGTTACAGTGTTAGTTTTTATGTTTATATTTACTCATTTTTATATAAATTCCACTTGCAGAATTTAATTAAGGAAAACACATCTTTCTGAAATTACTTCTTTAAAGTGGATGCTCTCAGTGCAGAACAAGCTCACTTTTATTGCTGTTCACCTCCTCTTCTCTGACATCAGTGGGAAATAACCATCTGTGTAACTACCCAAATACATCTGTGAGAAAAAATCTATGCCTGAAAATAATATTACACTTCTGACCAACATTGCCTTAAGCAAGGAAGTTCAGTGTTTCAGATGTCTCTCTGTCCCTCCTCTCTGTGCCCACACGAGAGGGTCAGAGACAGATGAGAACCTGGCTTTGAATGCTTGACTTGCATGAAGCTGCTTTGGCTTTACTGGCACCTTTGTCTCCAGTGCTTACCTTGCAGTTTGTCATGTCCCTTGTAACTGCCTCTCAGAGCAGATGTTAAGAGATTTTTCATGACAAAGTCTTGTGGAACTTGTACTCATTTTTCAACACATGAGTTTTGAAGTTTGGAGATTTGTTCTTCTGCTGAGTTCTTTATATACTTTGCTACTGTAAAAAAAAACTTAGGAAAAGATGAAAATAATGAAAAAAAAAAGTCAGGCTTGTTAACAGACTTCTGGAATAATGTATTTCCTTTAGGTTTAAAACTGGAATGTTTCACAGTAGCATTAATATGACAAACAAAAGCAAATTCAATCAATTCAAAGGACCTTAATAGTTGATGTACAAACACATTTAAAAAACAGCAGGAATTTTGGACTAAATAAAAGCTGAAGTAAGGAGAGACAGCTGGGAGAAGGGAACAAGAAGGCCTGAAACTTTGTGCCAACAAATGATAAAGTACATTTTTTACAAGCCTGTTTTCTTTATTCTCTATTCAAATAAAAAAATGCATTTTGCTACTGTCAGTAACATTTATGCACTGACTAAAGTTAAAAACACACCGGCTGTGTGAAGTTTAGTTTTTCATTCAGCACAGCCTGGGTAAAATAGATGCAACCCCCTCCTCACTCTGTATATTGTGCTCAAACTTAAGTTTCTTTTTGAAAAATTGTAAGATGCTGAACTTGCAACCTTTCTGCACATGAGTAGTCATTTCAGGTCAATAATAAACACCCAGGTATTTCAAAGCACTGTACATGCATTCATGACATGTAGAGACAAGTCCAGCAAATAAGGATTTACAGGATCAGGTACTAATTTTTATCTGTCATATTTAAACTGATTTAAAACAAAATACCTTCAAAAGCCTGAGGTAAAATACAGTACATATACTTATTGAGCTAAACAGGCTGTAGAACACACAGATGATAAACCTAAGAAGGCAAGAACAGTAAGTTCAGTGCCTATTTATAAGCTTTGGGTTCAACATCCATATGTTTTACAATTGCCAAATCTTTTTCAGATTTCTCTTGCTCCAAAATATACTTGAAAAGAAAACAATGACATAGCTGTATGTGTAAAAGTGCATGTGTGTGTATTATACATAAAAAATAGAATATTTCTGTCCCAGGTGGAGAAATTTATATAAATAATCACAAGCCATGGATTAGTATTTACATAAATAGGTAAAACATAAAAAACATAAAAGGTTCAGAAAGACACATTTTAAACATAGTTTTTGTGGCCACAGGCAGTGATGATGGTCTTTCTTAGAGCACCTCTGTATTAAGGAAAGTGTATTTCTTTCTTTAGGTCTTCTTGTGCCAACAGTTTTGGAGCAGAAGTTGAAATCAAATATTTGTTCTGCCACAAAAAAGTCGATGGCTTTAGCATTACATACTACAGAGGGGTCCAAGACACACACATGGAGCTGCATCTAAAAGAGTCATCACAGTAGTCCAGAACAATCCCATAATTTTATTTCCATGAATTACACTCCTCCTTTGTTGTGGTTCCCGATAGTCCAGCCCTCTATAGAAAACCATTCCTCTTTTGCAATGGAGTGGCACATACAAAGAAGCCTTTTCCTGGTCCAAATATGTGCATTAGTAAGCTTTTAGTGCAAGCACCATGAATCTTGTCCACTTTGGCTGGAGCCCTAGAAAAGGTAACTTTGTACTATTGAAAAAAAATCCCTCTGTGAGCCAAAGGCCAAAGCAGCACATGTTATGGACCCAAGCTGGCAGAAGAACAAGTGGAGATGGAGCTTACACAGGGCTGTCAACACAGTAACGAGGAGAACATTCCAACAGTAAATTAAATCATATTGAAGCTGCATTGCAAATGGCATTTTAAAAGCATGGAAGAAAGGAAAAACAGCTACTATTAGTGCAAGATGATAAGGAGCACCAATAACGACAAGCATTTCACAAAATATTTGGTCAATTATTAACACAGGACTTATACTGGCACTCTAAATCACCACATGAGCAATATAAGCCTAAATTTTGTCCCAGCTAGTAAATAGAACCAGTACAGATCGAAATAAATTTCTCATGTTGGGAATGAATGCTGCTCATGGTGAGCAGTTTCAGGGAGACAGCCCTACAATAATCAATCATCAATCAGTTGTAGAAAGTGCTTATTCTGCCATTATACAAGGATCTTCATTACTATATATGCACTGCTCTCAAGAGAGAAGAGGAAAAGGTTTCTTTCAATGATTAAAGCAATAGTTTCCATACAGTAAAGCACATTTAATTCTAGGAAAATAGAAAACAAAACAAACCCAAAATGAGAAAAATGCCAAACAATGTTGATTTAAGCAGTAGTATTATCGAAGGATCCCTATTCTTCTATTTCTTACTTCATTTAAAAAATGCAAAATTATAATTTTCTAGTTTAGGAAAGGGGAAAGGACATTATAATCCACAGTAAAATATTATTGAAGAATTTAGAACTTACTATTTCCTTTCAAAATAACAGGGAATACTGCACTGGTCCAAATTTTGACAGTGGAAACTGAACCAGTGAAATGTGTGTCCTGTCAGAGTAAGCAGAGGGCTATTTTAAGCTTCACAGAAAAAACACTGAATTATATTAGAAGTTGATAATAATATTAGTTTAAGGTAAAGGTTAACTATTTAAATAAAATGTGTACAATCCTCAGTATAAATGCGGTATAAGAGTGCAAAAATGGTTAGAATCTGCAGAAATTTTTTATATTAGAATTCGTAATTCCTGAGATCTGCAGATAATAATATTGAATACCCTGGAAAAGGGAGGTGGAAGGAGAAAAACATTTCTGCTGTTCCTTTTTGAAACATAGGAATTTTCTTTCCCTTAAGTGAGCCTACAACCACCCTGGCACCTAATCTGCACCACTAAATAACAACTGGATGCTCATGCTTGCAAAGCTGGGTGAGGGAAGCAATTTAAAATTTATTTTCATAGTGGAAAATAGGTTTTGCCAAAATAGTTTCAGTTTATGAAAGAACAGCTGTATTTAGTTTATAATAAATCTTTCACAAATCAGTAAAAGCAAATAGACAGCACAACTGTAACCCATAAAAGTGGAAAATATTAAACAACAGAGAGTGAAGTTGTTAAACTTTCCCACAGATGCTGTTGGTAAAAAGCCTCTGCAGAATTCGCACATGAAACGTGCATGAAAAGCAAACCTGAAGGCAAGGGGCATCCGAATGAGACAGAATTACTTATTAGACGAATATCCTATTAAAGTGACTATTCTGGCTATGGAAGAAGGTATCTCTAGCAGTTTCCTACTCCCATTACTGAATGTTAGTGCAGAATAATTACTTGCTTGCCAAAAATGAGGGGACGCTGACCCTGCAGACTTATTGAATTCGTACTGCTTGCCTCCAGGCCATGTCGGGGGTTATTCAATTTTGCCTGAGGAGGACAATCTATTATGAGAGATGAGTCAAGAAGGCATCTTCCCTGATTGCCCACCAAAACCATTATCGCAGTGTGGAGGGGGCACGAGCAGCAAGTGGACGGACAAGCCAGGGCTGATCCCGATTACCGGGGGACCAGATACAATTTGCATTATGAGCAGCTGTGGAGCTCAGGACAACCAGCTGGGGCCGGGGCCATGGCCACACAAACTCTGTGCAGCTAATTGCTTGTGCTTGGCCTGGCAACCTTCACCCTCATTGAGGAGGAGGCTGATTGGCTTGATCTGCAACTGGGTGAATATTTTTACATTGGCAAAACAAGTTATCCCCAAAGGGATAGCCAAATGTTTAAGGTGCAGTATGTTTTTACACCTCTGACACTGCCTCTTGTTACAGCATAATTGTTCAATGTTGATGTTTTTCAACCATGTAATGAGATAGAATCAAGTCACAGCTTCATTTAAAATGAACAGAGTAACAAAACCAGCAAAAATATTTCCGTGGAGTTAAACAAGCAAAACAACAATAACAAAAACCCCCAGAGGATTCATTTTTGTTGAAAGATAAATATGTGATCTTTTGGAAAAAGCTTGCCCCAACGTCAGTGGGAATCTTTCCAGTGGCTTTTAATCACTTTAAATCAGGCCCCCAATTTCAAATGAAGGTCCTATTCTTACAAGCTTTTTACAAGTTCCTCAGCTTTGAAAGCAGTGGTGCTGTATTACATACCTGAACACAGTTGCTTAATTTATGGAACTAATTGGACATGTAAAATAAATCAATGTTTTCCAGTTCTCAAAGGATACGTTCTTCCCAACACTGCCTGATGCTAGTGAAATTGATCTGAAACCTGACTGAAAGCAAAATGAAACCACTGCAAATGGTTGTGTGAGCTGTGGGGCTCATTCAAATGTGTTGGGTTTTATTTCCACCACATTAAACTTGCTGCATGTGAGAAAACAGAAACTTACTGCAGGAATTAATGTGAAAACATATATATCAACATGGAAAAATGCAATTATTTCCTCAATTTGGTTACCAGAAAAGTGGAAAATTGTCCTCCTGGCTTTGCATCCTATTTTCCAATATTTTGGGTAGTCTGGGAGTGTAAAACTGTAATGAGAAGCTGTTATCTCAACAAAACCATTTAACAAATCCTGACATCCAAGAAAGTCTGAAATATCTTTGTCTAGCTTTGAAAGTTAGTTAAAACCTGCAGCTAGTAGGCTAAATTAAAGTCAAATATACATTTTAAAGCATCCTAGTAAACATTAAAAAACCAGTTTACATTATTTTGCTGTCTATGTTAGCATATATTATTACCTTTAAAAAGAGAACTGAAAATTCTGATATTATCCTTTGATCACCAAAAGCAAGAGCAAGGCAAAGTGGATATAAACATAAACTAATTTATTATGCCATGGTGACCCTCTGTCACTAGTCTGTGGGGACAGTTTGATGAGTAGAGTGTGTATGTATCTACAAGTTATTAAATTGATTCCTCTTGAAATCACAACTTGGATTACAGTGAGGGGAAACAAAGGAACATGATGACATTGTGTCAGTCTTCTTTGCAGTGAATAAGAGCAGCCCATATTTAAGGGTTTGGTTTAAGACCTCTATGTATATTCAGACTGATAAATTCAGTCCTTTCCTCATGAAAACTCAATCCCATAACTAACTTCTCTCCTTAAAAAAAAAATAATAAAACTCCCAAACTATTCATAGTAACTTTTTCTATTCACGTATTCCTTTCATGAAGCAGAAAAACAATCATTAGAGTAACAATGAGGTGCATAAATACAGATATTGAGAGTCATTTGAGTTACCTGGGACATCTCTTTTGTCCAGTTGTTGTGAAAGGACGCAGATCTCCCATCCATCCTGGGTCTTCTGTACCAACCTCACATTGATCTCTCCAGTTGGGCCATCTAGAATGATACAAGGTAGCTCTGTTCAGGCACGATCCACATCATACAGAACTATTATAAAGCATTATATAATATTAAATGATCGCCAAAAAGCATACAAACCTTGCTCTGAAGAAAGTTTTCTTCATTTTCTTCCTGGCTTTTCTGGACTGAACATTCCTGTAACATTGGACAGCTTCAAAGCACTAGGGCAAATTCTTCCTGAAGTGAACCAAGGGACCTCTGTCAGAGATCCTCTTTGTCACATTTTCTGTGTGTCCCAAAGCACAGTTTATCTCACACACTGCATGATGAAAAGTTCTTGAGCAACATATTACTATAATGAGATAACGATAATAATAACAACATTTTGCATTCTCAGTGAAAGTTGAAAGTTAAGTCCCAAGTTACATGCATAAAAGAACTATATTAAAGACAACTCCATTTTAATATGTACTAACTTCTTAGTGCCTGATTTGGCAACCACTGTAACATTTTTTTCAACCATAAAGCTTTTTGAAGCTTTGTGCTCTTTGAGCAGGATTGGGGAAAGCTCTAGATGGATTTCCTTTGTTTTACTTTAGATATGCTAATGAAAGAAATTGCTCTGTGGAGCCCGACACAGACATCCAAAGGTTTCCTCAGCCATGCTGAGCTTTGGGGTACCTTGTCCACTCCAGGAAGAAATGTACAGGTAATAGGGGATAGACTTGACTTTTTTTTTTCCTCAAATCCTGTGTAGGACGGAAATAGGTAATTAGCTGGCTATGGCATTTCACAAATGTTTCAGCAGTGAAACTGTGACAGCTGAGAATCTTCCTTGTTGGCAGGGGAGAAAGCACAGAAAGGTGACTTTCTTGCAAACCTGGTCTTCTTTTTTTGGCATCTTTTGTTCTGCTAGGAGGGCAGGATGTGCTACCTGAGGAGAGGCAAGGTGCTAAAATGGTGCTGCATTTTGCCAACATAAGGATTACCTTCCTAGCATATTTAGCACAATTCCTAGAGTTATATAGTAAACCCCAACTATTTTGTGTAGTCTCTACACAAATGCCATCTACTCACCCCTTCCATAGAGACCACACCAATTCACATCTTGACATTGTTTTGTCATCACTCTGATCTTTATAGATACTGGAAGATTATCCTCCAGATAAAATAAATTTTTAATGATTCATTCTCCATTGCAAGCCTGTCCCACCCTTCAGCTGAATATGGTTTTAGTTTCATTAGAAAGTATGATGACTGGCCTTCTAAGGAAAGATATGTAAATGCAACTTTTCTTGCAAAAGTGCTAACAGGTAGGTACTATAGCAGAACCACAGCATTTTTGATGCCCCAGGGGCTTCACTGTAGATGCAAGTATTTTTTAGGTGATATTCACAGTGCACAGTCCCTGGGGAGTGTATTCCAGCACAAGATAGGTCTGCCCAATGCACAGAAAAGAAAAATTGCAGGATGATCACATACCTTCCAGAAGGCTGTTTACCAGCAATACATGGCTGTTTAGACCGGAAAGACAAAGCTTTAATGAATCAAGAGGAAGAAGTGTTCCCCCTTGTTAAATCCGTGATATGGACATTTTAGAAGTAAGTGCACCAGATAGATTTTGCTTTTTCTCCTGGCGTTTTTTGTTTTCTTTGTTACTAGGTGACCAGCCTTACTAATACCTCAAGCACTGGATTTCTAAAAATTAGTATTTTGTAATATTTCCTTTATGAGAGAATCAGATTAACTAGAAATCACAGGACAGAAAACAGATATATTGCTCAACTCTTCCCTTTACTCACACCCTTCTCACAAAATCATCAACAATTTTGAATGACTAAAGGCAGGAGGATTTGGCTGAGGAAGGTATGATGCTGAGCTCCATGCTGTACTACAAGCAGACACCCAGTCCTCCACATTCTGCCATGGCAGGAAATGGCTCTTTTAACATTTTACATAAAATAACGTTACTCTTCTGAGGAGATTGGCCCTTTATTTTCAAAAGCAACCTTCCTCCTACCACTGGAAGCACCCAGAACTCAATCAGCACCTCATCTGGAAGGACTGACGTGAGACAATTATTCTTGAGGAGCTGGATTAAGGCAGCAGGAGTGAGGCAGATTGATCCCATTTGTAGATTTGTCTCTCAGCTTTTATGCTATAGAAACCATTTTTACATTTTTCAACTTCTTTTTCCTGTCTAGCTTTTAAGAGAGAAGTTTTTCCCTGAGGTTATTTTAGACTCGCAGATATAAAAGCATATCTGTGATCATCTCAAGGAGCTGATCAATCTAAAATGGAGTAGAATTTGATAATTCAGTGAGTTCACTAATTTATCCAATTCTTCAGTTTTATGTGTGGTTTTGTAGTAAATAAAGATTTTTTTAAACAAATTTTGGAAGAAAGCTCTTTTAGACTATCAACATATTCTACTACATAAATTACTGTTTAGACATTCTTTTGTGTAAGAAGGTTGCTTTATCTAACACAGTGCAACAAATCCAAAAAAGCTGACAAATTTTGCTATAGATATAATTAGCATGTCTTACACTTAAAAGAATGTTAAAGCTTTAAAAAGAAAACTTTTTTCCCAGACTCCAAGTTATACAGAGACCTTTTTGTACCAATTCACAAAAGCAAGTTACCAGAAAATCAATGGGCCCCATAAATGAAAAATGTCTGGGAGAAATGATGAGCAACACAGGACCAACAAAACATCATTCTTTGCTCTTATTCCTTTAGGGAGAATTTGGCTAAAGAAAAGAGAGGTTTGCTTCCCAGCAATCCCTGTGTGCCAGTGCAATCCTCGGGAGCCATCATCAGCCATACATTCAAGTAAAGTATAAACGTTAAACCTGCTTCTGTAATGAATAAGGTCCTCTGGCACTGCATATGCTACTTCTGGTCATGGACCATAATTCTGAGCTCAGCAGTGTTCAGATATATACCTCCATTTGGGGCAGAAGCAGTAAAAACTTAAAGGTCTCTGGTTTCCATATGATATTTTCTGGCATAGATGGATTTTGCTCTGCACTGGAGGATTAGGATTAGAGTATAGACATAATAAAACTTCATGGCTTCTTTCCCACCCTGGGTTCTTCTTATTGGAATCACATGGGGATATAAACTGATCATAAAGATAGTAATTCTGATATTATTTCCGTTATTTATTATTCATATGTGAGATATATTGTAAGAAATATAAATTCTAAACATGTATCAGGAAAGTGAGATTGATAATTAAATAACCTGACTTGTAAGTCTCCCAGATGTGAGAATTGCTTAAGCAAATAACAAACTTTAAAAATCAGCTTGTGACTGCTTTGCAGTATTCTGTATAGCTATCCAAACCTGACATGTTAGGTGAAGGCATTTCTATGACAGTGCTGACAAGGGTTGTATGCATAAAAGGTAGGAGCATGTGTAGCTAGAAAAAGTGGCTGTCAAACTGGCAGAGGAAGACAACCCCAAAGAGAACTAAAACTAAGTAGGTGAATGAGTGAAGAAAAAACCCCAGCCCATAACATCAGAATGAATATTATCTCCTAGGTTTAGATGTAGATTGAATGAGAGGACCTGGAGAAAGCTGGTCAAAGCTGGGTGGTGTGAACAGCCTGATTGACAGGCTGCTGTAGGCAAGTCAAGTCTGAAACAGGAGACACTGGCAAGAGGAAATAGAGTCATTGTAAATCTTTGAACCAGAGGTAATGACAAAATATGTGACAGGAAATAGCAAAGAAACTGCCAAGGTACTAGCCTGAGTAGAAGAAAACAGATCCAGGGTAATGATGTGGAGGTGGCGGTTTGCTTAAATAAAGTTGTCACTCAAAAGACAGAAATAAAGACAAGAATAAGGTCCTCTGAGTGCTAATATGCACTTCTGGCCCGAGTGCAACCACAAATATTGTAGTAGAAAAATCAGCTCAGCAGCTGAAACAGAATAACCAGCTTCAGTACAACAGGGAGCAAACCTTTTGAGCTCTTTTACTCTCCTTAATTGGTTTCTCTGACAATGTTTTCCCTCTGCCCACAGCAATTCTCTGATGTTTTCTCCCAGAAATTTTCTCTAGGTTCTTGCAGCACCACTGAAACATATAAAGTAAGAGTGTTGAGCCAAATCATATCTCAGAACTAGCTGTCCAGCCTCGATTCCCCAAGGAAGCATCAATTTCTAGCTCATGGCTCAACAGGTTAGCACCTTGCACTCAGTTAACTGCAACTCAGTGGATTTCTGGAAGACGTGATTGACTTTCCTTGCTTAGTGATATGGGAGAAAATGAAAATATCACTTAGTATTGTTTACAAGACAAATACTGCAGACCTGTTTTGTGGATTCTCATGTGATGTATCTGAAGGTGCAAAATAGCTCAGTGACATGGCAGGCTGTACACACCAACTGCCGTGTTTAGACTTTCCAGGTTGAGATCAAGTCTGAAACGAGTGGCACAACTCTTCGTGACCTCCAGTTATTGGACAGCTATAGAAGAACTTGCAAGAGCAAGTTCTTAGGACAAAGACAGACCTTAGATTGATAGCTCTTCCTCCCCCATGCCTGACACCTCTTAGAGTCAGAAATGGAGCTCACCTCCCTTTTCTGTCACTGGCAGGACTCATGGGGTCCATGCTTTATGCCAGGTCACAGCCCCTCTGCAGCCCCCGTGTCATCCCAGCCAGACCCTGGGAGCCCAGAGTGGAGCAAATCTCCTCCGAGCATTGTCTCTGCTGGAGCAGCCACTGCAGCCAGGGTCAGCTCCTAATTCGTGTTCCCCTTCCAGGGCCTAGTGAACTTTCCATTTCAAAATTTACTTGCGACAAGCTTTCATCCTTTTTCTACCATACAGGCACTCAGTGCATTTGCCATGTTTTAATAGGAGTTTTGAGTGAAGTTGAATTATTCAAAAACATTATTTTCTGCGTTGTTTCTCTCACCTTTGTCAAAAAGCTGTACAATTCTCACCTCACCATTGGAAACATTCTTCCTTTCAGGATGATCATTCCTCAAAGGACCTTTTAATGAAAAGAAGAAAAAACTTTATATTCTGTTTTGTGACCTATCAGCTATTTTCCTTTTTAATATGGGAGCACCAGCACCACTTGCTCAGTTATCTTTGCCTAATGTTCATTTAAGCGTATATGTGAGAAAACTGGCATATAAAACATTAGACTTACATTTGGCATCTGGAAGAGTGTTGCAGAAATTAATAGCTCCAGCTTGAAGATAACATTCATATTGACCACTGACCTATTGAACTGTTATATTTAGAAAGATCATTTAAAGGAAAATCTCTTAGGCTATTGAATTTGAAGCTGTTCCAGCTACTCTGCCAGGATTTTTTTACTTCTCGCCCCTGCAGTGGAATTCTCCAAGGCAAATGGAGTAAAATATTTTGCTGGAGGGGATACTTTACTTTCAAGATTTATTCCTTTGTAGCACAAATATATCAAGGAAAAAAAAATCAAAGACAATGGCAAAAATGTTGAAAGAATGGGAAAGTTTATTTTCAATCTCAGTATGAGAGTTTGACAGTCAAGCAGGGATTGTTTGTTTTATCATATGAGGGCAGTTAATTTTTATGCTAGACAGCTATAATCAAACAGAAATAACTCACATTATTATTATTATTATTTTGATATTACTTGTTTCTCCTTTGATGCCATGTTGAGGGAAGGACTGTTCTTCCTACTTACCTTAGACATCTGCTACAGAGGAATTGTCTGTTAATTATCTTGATAGATACTGTGGTGGGTTTACCTTGGCTGGGTGCCCAGTGCCCACCCCTAGTCCCTCTATCATTCCCCCCCCCACCAGAACCTCTGGCAGCAAGGCAAGTGGGGAGAGAGTAAGATGGAAAAGGAAAACCCGTGGGTTATGATAAGAAGCAGTTTTAATAAACAGCAGAGAAAGCAAGGCCACGTACGCGCGAAGCAAAAGCAAGCAAAGCCGTTACTCTCTACTTCCCATCCGCAGGCGGTGTCGGGCCTGTCCCGGGAAGCAGGGCTCCAGAACACGTATCGGTTGCTCGGAGGACAAACGTCTTCCCCCAAATTCCCCCGTCCTCCTCCCTTTATAGTTGAGCTGACGTCATATGGTATGGAATATCCTATTGGTCAGCTCGGGTCGGCTGTCCGGGTTGTATCCCAGATCTTGCCCCCCCCATACCTTTGGTGCTGTGTGGGCACTGATAGTCATAACAAGAGTGTGTGTTATCAACACTCTCTGGGTCCTAGTACTGCAGCATGAGGGCTGTATGGGGAAAATCAGCTCAGACAGACTCACTACAGATACAATCTGCAAGCTTGTTTTGATGAGCTGTGATCTGTACAACGTAAAATATATCAAAGAATTATGTGTAGAAGCCTATTTAGCATGCTAGTAGCATGTATTTATAGATGCTTGGTCTCTACTTTCCCCATACCAATAGTTTGCACATTGCGATAATACTTGCCTCGTATTTGCAATATGATGGTCAGACCACCGTGTGCACTCCCTATTACCATGTGTTTTTCTGTGAGGGTAGAAATATGTATTAGACTATTTAACAGTCTGTAAAATCCAAACCTGAGGGAATATTTTGCTGCTCATTTCACTTTGTGCATTCTCCTCCTCTTTATTCTCTTAAAGCATTGTGTGTGACTTTTCTGCCCTTATCAAGCATTGATATTGAAAACAAACAGATACATGTTATTATTAAAGACATTCTTGCCAGGAGGTAAAAGAAAGATGTGCTCCTGTGAGATTTGCTTACATATTCTGCAGATTGTAGATAGTATAGCTTTACATTTATTGAAATTGTCTTTTCCCCTGAGTTCTAAGAAAATGTGCCTAAAGCTATTATTGCATCTATCGACTCTATGGGATTTAACGGACGTGGCTCCTGCTCCCAAGTGGTTGGAAAATGACCTCTATGAAGCAAAGTTCAAGCAGAGTGAAAGCTCTGAGACTGAGATTAGAGACCTGTCAGTTGTCTGGTAGGATAAAAGTGTAAAATTATATGTGATGCTCAGTTCAGTCACATCAAACAGCTCAGAAATGTTTACTGAATGAACTACACAGTCGCTAATTACACTTTCCCCTTAAGTATTCACATTATCATGGGTAACAAATACCCAGAGAATCTGGAAGGGGAAAGCTTCTAATAAGTATGCAACAATTACAGCAGGCATGGTTTTGCACCCTAATTTTCTTACAGTGATTATTTATAGTGAAGAGGCAAATTTGGCCTGTCATCGCATACAGTATCTCTGTATCACTGTTTCAAGCTTTCTGAGAAAAAAGGTATGATATATTTTAAATCAAAATTTAGCAACAGGAGCATATATACTAACACCAAAATAAACACAGCTGTCCTCACAACATAGTACAAAACATTGCCTTAACCTAGTGACCTTTAGTGACCAGGCTGTTCAGTATGGCCATATATATAATGCCTAATGATTACAGCAGCAATTAAAAACCTGATTAATCAAACTGTGTTGAAATTGCTCTTCCACTTCTTTCTGGAGGAAGTGCATTAACCTTGTATACCGTTGATTTTTTTCATTCTTGCAATTTCCCTGTGTTAAAAATTGTCTTTCTCTTGATATTCACTAATTCCAAATTTTGTAACATAATACAGAAAACAAGTAAGAAAGATCCTCCTTCCATAAGCAAGGACCCTGCTCTAAACCTTAACTATTGCCCCAAAACACCTTTGACCATGAACATGATCAAGAAAGCAAAAGCAACATGCAGGTGGTGCAGGGACTTCTGAGCTGAGCTTTGTAGAGCAGTTGTGGGAGGCTGACATGGGACATTTCAGGTGAGAAGAGAAGACATGTTCAAGGGAGGCTCTCCTGCTCGTGTCCACATGCTAGAAGACATGCTCCACCTCACTCCCAGTAAATGCACAGAGAGAGAAATCCAGGATGACCGATTTCCACAGTCACCAGGCAATGAGGTGCTCAAGCACGTAGCTGTACGGAGAGGTAACTGCTCAACCTGCTGCTGTTTGCACACTGTAGGTGTTTATGGTTCCTATTGGGTTTTTTCTTCTTTCTTTCTTTGAAAATGCATTTTTTACAAGGGGAGTCTCTTTTTTTTTCTTCTCAGTGATTTTTTGGAATCATACTAATACTCAGGAAGGGAAGAATCAATTTGTTTGATGGAATTACTACAGCAGGTAAAAAATTATACACAAGAAAACTCACAGTTATTTTGAACTACTGAACCAGCCTGGACAAAATACTCTTTTGCCTGTCTACTCAAAGTATACTTTAGTTAAACTGTTTTACATTAGCAAGTTTAGACAACAAATTATTTCACATAAACATATTGTTGTAACAGTTATCAAACAAACATAACTTTATCTCTGTCTCTGAATTTAATGTATACCTTTGGGTTTTTATTCCTGTAATTTTTCTCAGATAAAAATTAGCTTTTTCCTGATCTTCTTTAATTCCAAATTCTGTAACATCATAAAAAAGCATAATTAACAAATGCAGCAGCTTAATCTTCTACAATATATTCAATAACCTGCTAGTAAAAAAATATGATTTTTTCTCTGCAGTTTTTTATGATCTCTAAAACATGTGCTTAATTAAAATTGATCTCTCTTACTTGAAATCTTTACGGAGTGACTTAGAGAAACATAGCCTCAAACACAGTTATTTGAATTTACTTTAGCAGAAGATCTAACCAATAATGTGCAATTGCTGTTACATAGTGTCATTTACACTTAATGCTACTGTCTCAGGAATTTTAATCACGATAAAGCATACCTTGTATACAGCTAATTTTTGCCCGCTACTTGATTAAACTCCTAAGAGTCTGTAAACCATTGTACCTGGCACAGTGGTCAGCATGTGGGACAGGTTGGCTGAAGTTTTAAAGGGGGAGGTTTGCTCAGTATGGATATTCTGAAGCAACAGGAGTCTGGTGCTGAGTTTTGGGGTCCAGTTCACAGTAACTGGTCACAAGGGGCACACCCCACAGTATTTTCCCTGTTAGTTGAGATAGCCAGACCACAAACTCCAAAGAATTAACCAAAGATGGCAGTAGTGGTGGTGTGAAAATCTGCATTTTAAGGCTGCAAGCTTTAAGGGTCTGCAACCATCATTAAGAAATCTAGTGTAACCAGAAAAACATATTAAGAAAATAAAACTATTTAATTTTAATTTCTACCTGTATATAAGTCTAAACAGGCAGTAGTCTCATTGATTCATTACCTTCCCTAATCTCTTCTGAAATGCCGATTTTATGCTTGGTCAGTTACCAACTTTACAAATTTCTGTGTTTCATTGACAAGGTATTAGTTCTATCAAGAAAATCCAGAAACGGATGCCAGAGAAATTAAACCTGTGCTGCAGCCAAAACAAGTTAAGGACACAAGGACATGTTCCAAGACATCCAAAGTAGCTCAGACAAATTTGCTTGTGTGGAAAAAAAATGTAAATAAGTGGAAATAAAAGGTGTACCTCTTCCACAGTGCTTTATCAGAAGGAAAAATCCCACAGCACTGCTTTTCTCTAATTTTTTACCTTCACTGTCCCTCAGTATTTTGAAGGTTGATGCCCCAAAGACAGAGAAATGAGAAATGCAGCTCAGCTGACTTAGCAGGTGACCAAGGAGCAGAGTTAAATCCACACTCTGGACTGGCTGATGTATGAAAAATACCTGAAGCATTTCTCATGTGCGATGTGTTAAAAAAATGGTGACATTTTATTGTTAAACCAAATCAAATTTTGGGTGAGGAGTTTTTAGTTTTTTACTAAAAAGGCTTGGAAATCATGATGAAATAAAGCACTTTAAAAATTGTGCACATATTCCATGACAAGAATTCTTTTCCTGTAAGGAAAGAAGCTCTTCTGGAAGAGTTGATTTCCTTCAAACTCAGTCATTTTAATTTTTTTTTTTTTTAATTTGCAGAGCTACCCTTGCACTGTTTACGCAGTCCTGAATCTCTTCATAACTCTCCCATTCTTGATTACAAATAAAACAAAAAACCGCCCCATACTCTATTGTTTAGAAATTAATATCCAAGTTTTCCTATCCACT
Organism: Brachypteracias leptosomus; assembly: GCA_013401335.1. Taxonomy (NCBI): domain Eukaryota; kingdom Metazoa; phylum Chordata; class Aves; order Coraciiformes; family Brachypteraciidae; genus Brachypteracias; species Brachypteracias leptosomus. The sequence continues at coordinate 85,482 of VYZX01011019.1, read as the reverse complement.
CTCCTTGTTCCTCCCTTTTGGTTATTCAGAGGGTATTAACAATAGTAGTGAAGAAGGGCTTCTGAGGCTCCTAACAATTGCAGAGCAATAATAAGTGGAAGAGATACCAAGGGATTTCCACAGTTACAGATCCCCAAGTAGGTGTGGACAAGAAATTCTTGTTTGGTGCACATTTTCTGTGCTAGTGGATCAGACAAAATGACCTGAGGTAGATAACAGTCTGGAATCGGATCTTGAAAAAAAAGGCCTAGCTTTTATTTCTGGGAACTTTTCCTATTTGACTTTGACAATTTGTGCTGTTTGCAATGACAGTTATGAAAAAGATATTTTTGATTAAAAAAAAAAAGTGGAAGGTCAATTTTAAAAATGGAAAGAGTTTTCAGATGTTTAAAACCTTTTTGTTTCATTTGTTTTTCATAGAAATTGCTTTTAAAAAATAAAGACATAAAGGATATGCCCTGGTCTTGACTTCCTGTGGACTAGGAATGAGATAAATTATGTCTTTGCATTGTAAAAGGTGATCTTTCCTCCCTATCAGTGCTATCAGCATCTGCAGGTCTGTATCCACAGGGAACAATTATTTTTTTCCCTGAACAAGTTTGCTCATTAGAGTATGTGACTACCACTTTATTTATTTCCCATAGATAGTGCCCTCCTTTTGTAGCAGATGTTGAAACTGAAAACAACTTCCTTAAACATATGTTTTTATAAACATCGAGTACAGCCTGCCTCCCATTTGTGCTGGAACTAGTACAAGACATAGGCTCTGGTGCTCAGTGGGAAGTTTTAACTAAGTGTAACTTGTGGCTAATGGATAACCTGAGAAAGGACAGGTTGAAACTTTAACAAATATTTCTTTTATATAAAACATGAATTATACACTGAAGTCAAATATCACATGATGAAAACAGAAAGACACAAAAGCCTATTCCCTCCTTAGATGATCAGTCTGAAGTCTCCCCTCCTGGTAGCACCATGTCCCCTCACCTACAACACTCTTTTAGCCCAGACAGGGCCTCGATGTGCAAACAAAACAGCAATTTGCAATGCCCTGTCCTGCCTCTTCCACCTCATTATTTTTTGCTTCAAAAAAAAAAAAAAAGTCTAATCTTTTCCCATTCTAAAAATACTTTGTGAAATAATATTTTTCTTTGAAAATCACCTTTAATAATTCCCCTCCTTTTGCCCTTCCCACACCCAGTACCTCTGGATGGCTGGGTGGATTGCCTGTATCATCAAAAGAGAAGGCACAGCAACCTCATAGTTTCCCTCATCATGGTCAGTTTGAGACAGTCCTCCAGGCAATTTAACAGTGACTTCCCACAGCCACGATAAACCACTTTATAGCACTCTTGTCCAATTCAAGTTGACCTGCAGGGCACATTTCAGTAGCAGCTTAATTCACTTTCTCCCTTCCCTTGAGTTGAAAACAGTAGGGCATTTGTTGCTGTATAATGTGACATCTATGTCTTGTTTCTCCTGTTATCTAGACTAAGTAAATCATAACAACAGCAATATAGTCATGTGTTGATTTAAATGAAGAAATATGGTTCACCGTTAAAATAATTCCTCTAATTTATATATAGCAAAACCGCACACCATGTATTAGGTCAATGACATCCCAAATCAGGATATGCAATCTTGAGAAATTGTTTGATTAACTTCTGCCTTGTAAAACATCTTCTTGTGGCAAGTACTTAAGCCTGTAAGAGCTGTCAAGTTGAAGCCAGTGCGGCTCCTGCTATAAGTCTTTCTGCGGTCCTCTGGGCTGCTCCATAACAAGAGCTACCATTTTGCTGTCACTGTCACTTCACATATCCAGTCTCTAAAGCTCTGCTTGTTGTTTCATTCTGTTCTATGTCTCCCTTAGGAACTTCTTCATTTTAATATAAATAGAGCGCTTCATCATACAGTGCCAAAGACTCGTGGAAGGTACAACTCTCAATATTACTGAAAACAATGCATACAGATGAATTTGGCAGCAGATCGCAAACAAAGGCCCTTAATGAAAAGGGGCAAACTTCCTAACTCAAAAAGTATGAAACAAAAGAGTTTGAAAATAATAAAGGAAGGGGGAAATGAACACCTCTCTCTGCTAACTATTAGTTTGATTGTTACTCACGAATATCACTGGAAGCAGATAATTATGGCCTTTTGCCATCCATCATGAATATATCGTAGAGTACGCACATTTTTAAAGTTCATTTTTAATGGGATTTTTCTTTTAACATGGAAATTAATTTTCCTTCTGAATTAGGATTATTTTCTAAAATCTCATAACATTTCTAAGCAAAAAAATTATATTTATTTTAGAAAAAGATGTTTTGGAAAAATATTAATTTTTTAAAAATTGTTTAAAACTTTGCATATTTTTCAATTCTGTCTTTTTGTATCCACCCATGTATATATGATATAGTCAAGGATATGATAATAAGATATATAATAATAATATTAAAATAGGAAAATTAGGATAGGATAATAGGATTAAGGATGCCCAAGCAGAGGCATAAACCTTGATGTGTTATGCGTCAAGAAAACACAGAATAAAAATGCAGTTTCTAAGACTTTCTTAGTAATAGAAAATAATAAGAATAGTAATAATAATATTGTGCTACAACCACTGCATGTCACTATATGACATGATAGTTCGGATACGTTATGTTCTGGTCACCTAACACTTAGTACCAGGATAACTCTTTATATTTTTGGAAGAAAGTGCCTCCTATAAAAGTGACACTTGAGACATTTCAGAAGATATGAATGAAATCAGGGGTTATTCTAGTTCTGCAAATTTTACCTCTCAAGCTGGTATATAAACCCAGCACCATTGACATGTTGGATCTCATCCCATTTTGTACAAAGCAACACAAGGGGATGAAATAAAAGTTGGGGTTTGCCCTAGCTATAGTTCCTAATGACTTAACTATATTTAAACCATTTTTTTCCAAAACCCTTTGACTTTATTGTCTTACTTGGACAACATAACTCTTTCTGTTATATCCATACGGAACTGTTTTTGGGATCCTATCAGCTCATGCTTGCATATTCAATGTGGTTGTTCCAGTTTAATAGTTTATTGCACGACAGTTCTTAGCATTTCTTTTTGTGCTCTCCGAGGTGAATACACAGGTTAGCTCATGTATTTACTACACTTTTCCAAATACTACGTGTTCACAAACGTCCCAGCCATTTGGAAATTGCTAATATCCAGTTACAAATTCACAAGTGGCAAATATGCAACCATGAAATTCAGTAGTTACAAAGCAGAACATTTGTACATTGTAAATTCCTGTACATTTCTTAGGTTGCATGATGGGGAGCAGCAGGTGACATTAACCAGTTTTATGTGCACTTTACCTTTCTCTAACACCCCCTCACTCCTTTCCCTCCTACCGATGCTGCTGAAGTATAGTTTCATTCATTCACTTTAATGCTAAAATCCATCATGCCAAAAACCCCACCAGACATTTCAGAGAATTGAATCCAACCAAAGTTGATGCAGACTTTTATATGCATAGGTGTATATGTATTGTTATCTATGTGCTCATGTGTGTAGATGAGAGCGAGCACAAAGGGACGATGTAGGTCACATTACTGTATTTAATGGATCTATGGCACTTATACTTTCTGCCTCCTATCCTCTCTCCCTCTCACCACAAAATACAAGCACCTCAAAGATGTTAACACATCTAAACTCGTGACACTTCTGTGAGGCAAAGGACTGTTATCCCTCTTTTAGAAAACAAAAATTCAGCCTGGAGCCATCCAGTCAATCCAGCATCTCTCACTTTGCTGCCCAGTAGCAGAGCTCTGGGCCTGCAGGTTTCATTTTTACAACCTTTCCTGTCGAATGACAAAGTTTAGCAGGGCTTTCAAACTAAAGAACACTAAGGTTAGGGCAACTCAATATACTGGTAGTAGCGGTGAGTGGAGGTTTTAATGTCCCAGCTTCATCCCCTGCCCCTGGTGAGCTACGTTGGGAAGTGCAACATGGATGCCTTCCATCCTATGAACTCTCCCTAAGACTGAGGCTTCAGGATTGTGATGTCTCCCTCTCTTTTGGCCAAGAAAACTGTGCACAGAAAGCTCAGACCAGGCCCAGACCTCCTGAGCCTCAAGCACAGCTCACGGGTGACAAACCCCTCATAGCAGGCACCTCTCTTCCAGGGAAGACATCTCCAACAGGGCTGTTTCTCTTCCTGCAGAACTCAGCAGGTGGCAAACATCCTGTGGAAATCTGTGGATTAGGACAGGTCCAAATGAAATTTAATTTTGTGCACCATAGAACTGCTCCTAGATGTGTGTAAAGGCTTTTACTATTGAAGCAACTCATGTGGTGTATTAGCCCTATGTTCTTGTTACTGTAGCTGCAAATTTCAGCTTTTTAAAGAAAAAACAAATGAATTACCTAAATGTTAGAGGAGAGATATCATAGGGGTGTATATCAGGTAAGTACTATGTCTTGCAAAACAGACTTGCACAGAAAGAAAGAATGAAGCTACAATCAAATGCCCTTTTATACATTTTTAACAAAATTATCTGTTCCCAAGTCACATTTTAAAAGCTGTGTAGTCTATATACTAGTCACATCTCAAACAACTACCATAGAAAATACTTGCTTGACATCCATAAGGTGCCCCTTCACTGGGCCAATAAAACGTAGAGTTATATGATTGTTATTATTTTCAGATATACAACATTCTACTTCATAAATAGCCCAGTGTATCTTTAACCACACCACTCGGAGTAAAATGCTGATTGGGGAATAAAGGGGGATAGACTCTATCTTATAATTATAAAAGATAGTGGGACTTAAGCAAAGGTTGGTATTTAATTGTATTATACCATAATTGATACCTTCTGATGAGGCTGAGCTGTGGACATAAGCATATCTACTAAGGAGACAAGTAGACTAGTAGAAATTCTTAAATAAAAGTGGTCAAATTCTGCTGACATTTTAGAGATTACTTGGTGGTAGAACTCAGATTCAGTTGTCTGAAAAAAAGGTCCTTTCCTATTATGTTTTTGGTGTATAAATAATATATGGTATTTTTGTGTAACTCATATACTCACTCTGTTTGTGCTTGGAAATTTCTGCCTCACCTGTGTCAAAACATCATAACCTTACAGCTGCTAATTGCAGCAGAGTGGCGCCTTGAGTTATTTTTGTGGTCAGCATGAGATGGCATGTGACATTACATGTTATAGCAGCCATAATGAGGCCTTTCTATCGTAAAGATTTTAATTCAGAAAGACGAGTAGGTGGAATTTCCCAATATCACTTTAATCTGTAAGTACATTTTTCTTGATCATTATGTAAAATCAAAGTGATTAATTATTTGTCAGATTTACTACCCTAATACTAATGCATGGTGGTATAGTATATTAATTAGCTAATACTTTTAAGCTAGTTAGTCAAAATAAGTGCATACTAGTTCAGTTCCAATGATGCTGGGCTTTTGCCCAAGCAAAAAATGAGCGAATAAAAGCAATATTTTAGCATGATGAGTCATGCCAATCATATTAAAAACTTACCTTTTAGGGAGCACATTAGCTGATATCCTGCTGCCCATATTTAGTAATCCTCTGATTGACATCGGCAAGAATTTTGCTATGTAGGAGCCACAGAGGGACTCTGGATTTTGGCTGGCTCGGTCTTTAAAATGTTGACAGATCAGATGTGTTCTGACAACCACAAACAATTGAATGTTTTAAAAGAGAATTTTTTAATGTCTACCAGTTTCTTAACAGCCTACGAATAGGCATATGCTCTTTCAGTCAAGAACGTATATCAGGTTTCCTGGAAACCATCCCACTAGGGCATGACTATAGCTCCAATACAAGCAGTGAAGCACTTAAAAGGAGGCTAATTAGCTATTTGCTGTACTTGACAGATAAAAGATGTATGCAAGCACAGAGAAAAGACTGCAAATATAGATATCCCTGATTATGTTATTGTCCAACATTTTAATTAATTTCTTAGACCATCTTTGTGTAATGTAAAAAGGTTTTAAAAGATGGGATAGTAACAAGGCTGTGATGTTTCTTTAACTAATCACCATCACTGCAGGGTGCTGGAAATTTTAAAGCACGTTTTATATGCTCAGTTCATTGAAGAATTACTTTTACTTCTATTGGCCTTAATTTTTCCCTTATTTGCAGAGCAGCAATGAGAAGGATTTGATTTGATTCTAGTAGTGTGCTGCCCAGAAGCCATGGCAGATGCTATTTTGGCATGTAAATCGTCTATAGAGGAGACAGACTGGCTGGTATCTACAAATTGGGGGAGATGATAAAACCTCTGGGCTCTGTCTGCAGCTCCACAACTCATTCACTGAGTGAGGAAGTAACACAGCTTCTCTGAGACTTGTTTTAACTACCTATAAAACTGGGGAATCATATTTATCTGCCACTTGTGAGCATTGTGTGGCTTTACACCCCATCGCCCCCTAAGGTTGCCGAATGCCTCAAATGAAATTTCCTCACAATGTATTTTTGCTTCTAATTTTAGCCAAAACCAAACATGAACAAACCCATTTTGGCCCAGGGTTTAGATTCCAGCAGGAATTAGGGCTGCTTTCTGGTTTATTGATATGGTTTCACAAGTTCACAATGACACACAGTCACCTTGGCTATAAATCATTTTGGTGTGTTTCCACCAGTGTCACAGAAAGGAAGGATTTGGCCCACACCACATCAAAATAATAGTATATGCGGGTGAGCAGATAGGTACCAACAAAGAAAATAGCAGTACAGAAACTAGAGGCATTTTAAGCTTTGTTAATAGTGAGGGGCCAGGTACATTAAAGTAGCAGACAATTTGTTTGATAAGCAATTGATATTTGACAGGCCAGTGACAGCCTTGTTGTCAGGAGATCACTGTTCCAGTCTCAGAATGTGACTTTAAAAACTTCACTAGGGGAAAAATTACAGTCAGGCAAGCAGCAGAAAGGCATAGCCTAAGGCACTATCTGCCAATAACTAAGTCCTAGGGAAAACTGATTTGTGGCTTCTGATCACATGAACCCATAGCCTTCACTATTGACTAATTGTGGTTCATCTGGATGTAGATCTATCTTGGCTAACAAGAAAGCACTAGAGGTCTTCATTTAGCCATTGAGCTGAGTCTCTGGAGACATGTGTGCAGCTGTCTTTACCTCCTTACCAATCAACACATCAAAAGCTGCAGAATATATTTCCACTTTCAGAAATGCAAACTGCAAGTGAGATAAAGTTGCCAAACAAGACTTGAAAAAGAGTGAATGATTACGACTCTACTCCAAATACAAAAGATAAATCATGTATGACTGTGCAGAACTTTGCTATCTATATAAATTTAGAACAGATACAATGGAGTCAATTTATCAGCTGGACAGCCGCATCATTTTAATGTAAGTGTAAAGGATTAAAACAATTTTAGGTGTCTTTTTTTCCTACAAAGCATCAAATCGGGGGGAACACAAGCAGACCAGGTGAATGCACATTCACTTACACAAAGCAACCATCGAATGATGCTGTTTGGTTTTGTTTCAGTGAAAATAGTATAGTTAAAAGTAATATTGGTGCCATGAAAATTAGCTGTTAATTACTATGCAAAGCATCCTACCTAGTCCAAACATTATGCTAAAATTGGGGGAAAAAAATTATCAAACACTATTATAGAAGTATTTAAAGCTAAAGCTGCAAAAGAGGCAGGATCAGCAATTTTGACTTAAATCACTTTCTTGGCTTCTGCTCAGGCTAGCAATTCATTCAACTAAAGGCAGTACTGGCGAGACACGGAACACTCCACTGAAGGAGCTAAGCTCCCTCATACTCCATCAATGCTATCAGAGCTTAAAAGTCCTCAGCAATTTTAGGGCTCAATTATAATTTAACTTAAAGTTCAGATTTAGGTCACATAGTACTTAATAGGCAAACAACTTGCTTCAGTCCCAAGTGAACAAGAGTTTTGTGAAGTCCGTTAATCAAGGCAGTACCAGCCAGTGGTGGATCTGACTTTCAGTCTCATAATATGAGGCATACCCAAACCGCAACTGCTTTTTCTTGTTTGTACTGCCTGGCAAGTCAGGAAAAAAGTTGTTCTTGTGAGATTTCTGTTTTCTCCCAGTCCAGAAGAATGAGAGTACAGAGGGATGCAGAGTACTTGCAGAATCTCAGTATCTCTGTGTGTCAGCCTGGCTGCAGAAGGGAAATGACAAGTATTTTTGCCATTTAACATTCTGCCCAGTTAAACTGGTGTTTACAGCCTGGCAGAGAAGAGCAAATTGAGTACATAAAATCAAGAGCAATGTAAAGAACCCCTTAGAATGTCAATCCTGAAGCTAACTTTTCACATTTTTAGTTATATTAATGGATACCTGTTTCTGGATTGCCTACCTTGACGGAGATGATAGAGGAAACTAAAACTGGCTGAGCAGTTGGGCCTAGGAGTTATTAGAAATTTAGAGGGAGAGACGATTTAAATTTAAAACCTGTTCTTCAGAACAGCTTGTTCTATGTAAGTAAACCAGAAAAAGGTTGTGAGGGTGTTTTCAAAGTTCTTAGGGTTTAACAGAATAAATTCCTGCATTTATCAAGGTGTACCCATTGTTGCTTATTATTATTACTACCAATTTTGACCTAGCACACATACGCATTTTTTTTTTTTTTTTAAGTTATATATATATCACATTTCTTTTTGTTGGACTTCCATTGTGAAGCTTTTGCCCAATAGACTTAGGATAAACGACAAAAGTTCTTACAGGCAAGCAAGCAGTTCAGCATGTTCCCAAAGCTGACACATCTTTTTTGTTACAAGACCTCCTTTTCACGTTGCTTATAATTTTGCAAAATTAACTCCCAAGGATAACATTTTCCACCCTGACATATTTATTCTGTAAAATATCTTGAGATCTTGCCTCTTCTCTTTGAAATACAGGAATGCCTCTATACTCAAAGAAAGGATGGCTTGTTACCACTTACTCAACAATGCCTTCAGTTGACCAAATTGTAAAAGTTTGTGAGGAAGAATAAAAAAAATAAAGAAAAACACACTTCAGAACAGTCTCAGTAAAAATAGACTCCACCTGTAAGAGTTTTTTCAAAATGAAAACTGTGACAATTTCACCTTACTGAACTCACTCTGACACCCCTCCCCCCCCCCCCCCCCCCCAACA
>VYZX01011019.1:63405-76298 GCA_013401335.1 Brachypteracias leptosomus | reverse complement strand
AAAAAAAAAGTCAGGATGGGTACAAACCCAGGGCCAGGGTGATCTGGAAGCGTTTCTCAAATTTTCTTTCCAAAGGCTGCTCCTCCCCAGGGCTGCTGCCATGCTGCCAGGTACTGCAGTCCAGAGCAGGGCACCAGCAGCATTTCTCATGCTCCTTGTTACTGCTCCCTGTGTAGGTGTGGAGAAGCCGCTGGAGCTGGAAGCCAATACAGTGGAAAATTATGTGGTAGGATATATTTGGATGAAAAATAAAAGAGTAAAACAAGTTCAGGATGAGGAGGCACACAAATTCTTTAACCCTGAAATGTCAAACCTAAATAAAAGGTTGTTTCTGTAAGAAGCAGGAGTTGATGACAGAACCATTTACTTTCAAAGGAAACAAAACAAGGAGACAAGTTATTGTGTTTTCTCATCTTCATTCCTCTCAAGTTTCTTGGTAATTGTTCTGCAGACCGGATAGCTGTTTTGTGAACAAATTTTCTTTCTTCCCATTTGGAATTTGAACTTTCAAACTTTCTGAAGGAAATACCCTGAATCACTCTGATATTCTGTGACAATTTAAAAGCAACTGTAGGAAATACTTGGCGCATCATAACATTTGTGATATGCCTCATTTCTGAAAATATTGAAGCGTAGAATTTGGTTTTTTTACTCTCTCTGCAGCAATTTGAGAACTGGTTGGGTAAAATGGTTAGTACTCCTAAGAGTTGCAGAGTTTTTAATTACTAAGGCAGTAATTTCCATAATAAAGACATAAATCTATACATATAACAAAAAAAAAAATTTCAAATCTATTTACAGAACTCTGAAATTCCAGAGTAAAGCCTGTTAATTTCATCATGCTAGGAAACAGATTGCACTGTTTTGGTAAAACCTTGGATTTCATTAAGGGAGAGTCTTCAGAATCAGAAGATGTGGCAGTAGGCTGGCAGATACCAATGCCAGCCCTCAGGAGGATAGGTGTGGTGAGGACTGGTGAGCTTTTGAAAACGGGATGCAGCTTCTTTAGTTGTAGTGAGTTACATCTCCGCCTTTTCCCAATGAGTCTTTAGGAGGCTGAAGACATCTATAAATCACCTCCACCAGGGATACAGCAGCCACGCACCTCCCTGGTGGATGCTGTTTATGCTTAGCTAGTGAGTACAGCTGTGGTTAGAAATAGCAGCTTCTTGTTCTATTCCATTTCTCCTGAGCACATGCCATCCTTTTGCAGGAAGCCAAGTCAGCAAGTCCTAAAGTGCTTCAGGACTTCCCCTTTTATAAGACACATGATCAGGATTTGATACCAGGCTCCACGTGCAATGACTAGGGTACAAGAGTGATTTCACATGCAGATGTGTGTTCTCAATAACTCCTCCTCTCTCTGTTCTTTTACTATCCCAAGAGCACAGCTATACAACTTCCCCACAGGTATTACTTTTTTGTTTGGTTGGTTTAATAATAAGGTAACTACAACACTTTCAGCACAGCAGACTAACAATAGCATAATGATTAATAAATGCCATGACTGATAAAACCTGAAGGTTGTTACCTTACGTATTGTTTCCAGAAAATGAGTGAGCCCTACCTATAGTAAACCCGAACAAAAGCCTATTAAGTGGGATTGGCCTAAAGCTCTGTGGTAGGACATATCCCTTATGCCTGTGTGGTCAGAGGAACAGGAGGCCACTCGTTCACCTGTCTCCATCTGCATAACACACTGCCACCATTTCTCATCCAGCCTCATGAAATCCAGAGTCTTGAGAAGAAAATATTGGTCCAAAGCACAGAAACTGCTTATTCAACCACTACCACTCACATTCTAATGCTTTTTAGAAAACATCAAGTGAATTAATGAGGTTACTAGTAAGTGTTGCAACCTAAGAGATTAGTTTAGGGAGCTGGTACTAGTGTCCTCAAGAATCACACTCAGCATGTTTGTATCACCTACCTCATTTTTGTGTGCTTCTCTCCTTTTTTTAACTGTGTTTACCAAGAAACATTTAATTCCCCCACAGATAGAGTTTTCTGCCTTATGGATTAAGCACTATATAATAACAAAAAAGACACCACCTAGTTTGGTGAAGGAGACCTGTCTCACACTTTGCTAAGATTACAGCCAGATTTCATGGTCATGGGAAAACAAAACACCCCAAATGGAGCAGTTATTAATTCAATAAATCCAGCTGCTCTCAGTGCTCTGGGCAAAAGGCAAAGTTAAAAGCAGCTGCTCATTGACAACATGTGCGACCTAACCAGGGGAAGGTAGCTGTTTTAGCACATCATCCACCACTTTGAAGGCTGACTGCACTCAATTTCTTAGACAATCTACACACCATTTTCAGTTCTGTACCTCCATATTTTATCACAACAATACCTCAAGCACACAGATGGGGGGGAGGGCAAGAGTGGGCAGGGAAATTAAAGCAATTTACAGTATCAAGATGAAAGAAACTGGACGGCTCAAGAAGACCTACTATGTAAATCATATCCGTGACTTAAAGGAATGTCGCCATAATATTCTGGAATTAATTTTTCCAGCATTCCTATATAGGTCACATAAAGGTAAATGTAGTTTCCTCCTCCCCCTACCACTATATCTGGAGTTGTTTATCAATATGTTAAAGAGGAAATTGATTCTACCTCCCCTTTTCTATGTGGACAATAAGAACCTTATGTATAAAAACTTCTGATAAAAATAACAGCAATCAGTAAAAAATCAGTGTGCAATCTGCCTATGTGTCTTCCCTTCTGATTTCTGGGCACATCCTTCAAAAGTTACTCTTCATGATACTCAGATTAGGAAAGGAAAATAAGCTTTTCCCACAAACAGGCTAGATCACACACAATGTATCCTGAACAGATCACTCCAATCTTAGCTAACTTCAGAAATGCAAAAATTATGTGCAGTCTTCATAACATTTCTAACAAATTAAATACATTATTTTAAAACCTTTTTAACTTTATTTCAAATACAGATCTATATTTCCAGACAGTTTCCTAAACTATAATTGCTAAATATTTCTAATTAATCAAAGGTGTGTTCTCCAATGGGAAAATACTGATTTTCCTCTGTGAGACTATGTGCAGATACAACTCTCATTTTTAAATTGATGGCTAGGTAACCATCTTTTACACACAATGTTAATTTTTCTGTGTTCAACAGGTGCACTACGTATCCCAAGGAGAGCCAAAAGTGTGTGTGCAAATCTCTTTACACAGTTTTCTCTCTTCTCTCAATTATCAATAACATATTTATCTAAGAAACCTCTGAATTTAACTACATTCATTGTTTGCTTCTCAGCACTTAAACTGCAGTCTGCTTCTCAGTCTCTTTTCCCCCCAGGATTTACTTTTAAAGGTACAAGCTTGTTAACAGTTTCAAACAGCTGCTATGGAAAAAAATCATCATGAATGTTTTCTTCTTCCTCCACAATTGTGGATTTAAATCTCAAAATACACTGAGGCTGAGTTGCAAGAAGCAGTTGCAGTTACAGGATTAACTCCAGACACCCCCTACTCCAGCAGTCTCAGAGTTGGGGCTTACACCAGTGGAAAGGTGATACAAGAGATATTCATCTTTTGCTTTTCACACTGGTGGGTCCTGACATTTTGGGTCAAGCAAACTTTTAATGAATGGGAAAACTATTTGAAGTTATATTTAGGTATTTCTAAATATATTCTATGTTTTTCTCTCCTTCCATGAAATACATTTTTAAGCTTCAGGCAGCCAGTTTTAAAGGCAAGAGGCTTCTGAAAAGCACATAAACTAAGACTGTGTTTCAGCAGAATATGTAGTAAATTTGTAATAGGTGGTTTCACGTAGGAAACTTGCTCCCATAAAAAGGAAACGGGATAACATATTATCTCTTGGATGAATAATACCCATATCTCAAACCATGCTTCGTCTCAAATCATTAGATAACCTTCTGAATGCAGAACAGTCATATCCCCACTGAATGTCTAAACATTGCATTTCTAATACCATTCTTCATGTAGGCACACACGTACACCCCATCACTCCCTACCTAATTTACTGTGGGCACAAACTACTCAAATTAACATTAGTATTACCTCATGATTCATTTAGCAAAGAAATACATAAAAGTGTACTTTCAATACTAGGACTTCTTGCTGAAATCAGCCACTCTCAGTTTGACTCCACCCTGTTACAGAAATGGACTTTGGGTGTTTTTTCTCATCTAGTTCTAACATGTCACTTTGAATCTTTGGATCTTTTTTGCATTTTTCCAGGGCATATCCCCTCAGCAAGATCCTGATACGCTTGACAATGGTTAACTCTTAGCCATTGGGCTTCTCATAGCAATACTGATGAATTTTGGGGGCTTCATCACACTCTGTTTCACTGAGGCTCCACTGGGGGACACAGTGAGTGAATCGCCAGATTTGAGGCTCACAATGTCACAAACAAGCATTGACTGGCTAAATGATATTGGCCAGAGAATGCAAATTGAACAGGGAGTATTTCACAGTTCTTGCCTAAACATTAAAAAATGTTCAGAAAATATTTCTGGCTTTCTAAAAATCCCAGACAGTCCAATGTGCCTCTTTGGTCTTTACAACCATACAAGTGTAAAGCGTTTTAAAAGGACTTCTGTTAAAAGCAGTTGATAACAACTTATAATATTGAAAAATAGTATGGTATCTACTGCATCATCACAATAAATAGTAAAGATCCTTCCACACAGTCCTATACTAGCAAGTGATTGAGTCAGTAACATTATTTATACAGAAATAGACTCCTTGGTCTGTAGAAGGATGAAATTGTGCCTCAGTATTTGGCTTGCAAATGTGCATCAGTGTTAGCTTTTGAGTAATAAAACCACTGTGATTTGACCAAGGTTTTGGAAATGGACATATTTTCTTGCTATACATAATAAATCATTAATTTAAAAATTATTAATATGTTTTCCATTGCTTTTACATAGAGAAATACAGAAAATAAATTCTCACCTGATTATTCCTTATAGGGCTATGTTATAGTCTTAGCTTGAAGCTGTCATGGGCTGGGGAATGGTTTTTGTCACTTTCTTTACAATAGAAGGTTACGCATCATGGTCCATCATCTGCCCTAGGTCTGGGAGGACTAATTGGGTGAATCAGTATACCTATGGCACAAGAAGAAAGGGAGGAGCTGACAGAGCTGCCATGACCAGGAGTCCAAAGAAGAGCAGGTCAAGACTGATTCACATTATATTTACAGCACCCTATCTGTCCAGGTATGAAGGACATCCAGATAGGCATCTCTGAAGAAGGGAGGAGCAGGCTGTATATGTACTGCAAATCTGATCAAAACCAAGCCCAGCACAGCCCAGGGGCTTGCAGTTCACTCTGTATTAGCAATACCAATGTCTGCAGGGTTTCCAGATCATGCAGAAATGCTGGCTTTACCCCTGGCATTTCAGCCAGATGAAGACATTTTGCTCAAGCAGGTAGCAACACATTGTCATTTTCTGCAAGTCATATGGCACTTCTTGTATTGTATCATGCATTGTGTTGGTTCAGCCATCATCATTTTATGCTGCCATTAGTTGCCTGTTCACACAGGCCAACACTGAACTCACCAACATCCCCTCAGAAGTCTTCTCTCAAACAATCCTGACAGAGGTTCCTGTCTGCCCAGCTCCTCTGCTGCCCACTGTGGTGCCAGCATCACCTGCTGGACACAACAGACAGAGGTGGCTCCCTCAGTGGCCCTTCACATGGAGGAACACCACTAAGAGAGGTCAGCAAGATGCAACCAGCCCCAACAGAAACCACACCCAACAGGAAGCTCTTCTGACTAATCAGCTGCTGGTTTATATAGCCCTGGCCTCATCCACCATCCCAACCATGATGACCTGGGTGAGGGCAGAGCCGGAGAGATACATGTGGGCCAGGTTCTGCCTCTGGAACCTGAAGCCAGTGTGGGAAACAAAACATTCTGCTGGGGTGTGATTCATCCACATGTCAACTCCAACTTGGGGCCCACATCTCAGGCCCCAGCACTTCAGTCGTGTCACTTATCCTGCCCAAGTGCTAAGGGGACTGTAAAGCTGCTTAAGTCAGATGTTTTAAAATGGCAAAGTCTGTGATATGGGGAAAGGCAATCAAGGTTGGAGAGAGGAGAAACAAGTGTTTGTGGCAGCTACCAGAATAGGATGCAAAGGTTTATTGGACTGGACTCAGAACTTCTGTCAAAGAGCTGAAGTTAAAAAAAAGTTGGTATCACACTTCACCTAAAATTCTGCATCACTCAATGAAGTGCTGTGAATCAGTTTCTCCCTGTTGCAAATCAATAAAGATTGGAAAGGAAGAAAAAAAGGAGATTGGGACTGCAAGGTTGTTCCTCAGGCCACTGGAGAGCTGAGACAGCATGAGCTTCCCTTGGAGTGCTACAAGAGCTGGAAGGTAATGATAGCCACTGCCCCAGCTCCTAGGCAAGCCTAGGCAGAGGAAACAAGGGGTATTCCTGGGAGGCTGGTTCACCACTGTCCCAGCACTTTTAGCTTCTATACCTGCAAAGTAGAAAGCCAGAAAATGTGTACACAGCTTAACTCTCGGACCATGCTCTCCTTTAGGAGCTCTCCTGCTGTATCAACATTTAGAAGGAAGGGAAATTCTTTTCTTCTTAGCTTGTTTTCCCATGTGGTGACCGTAACCACTCATTGTCCATGTTATTTGGATTAGGCTTCTTTCTTCTTTCACTATCCTGTATATTTTGGACAATCCCCATCTCTATCTAGAAAGAGCAGCAGAAAAGTCTTTGCTGCTCAGAAACTTCTCAAGTTCATATTATGCAAAATAATCACATCATGAATGTTGTATTCCTTTTGTCTTGGGATAGCTGTCAAAACTTAGAGAAAACAACTTAACAAGTAACAGCACAACTTAAGTATTAGCTGTTGGAGAAAAACTCCAATTGCAGTAGATTTTAGAATAGAAAAGTTTCCCATGCAAGTTCAGAAGAGTGAGCTTCTGCTGAGTCAATTTTATAAAATTAGTTATCAGTGCTCCATGCCTATAATCTGGAATCCAGTTGCAGGCTTATCTCAGAAACAAGTATTTTTATTTCTAATTACTCCTCTTCTTATAAATGCATTCAAAAGGCTGAAAGTCAGCTTCGCTTTTGTTCTGTTGTATCAACCACTGTACAAGGGGAAGGAAGCTGTGACACTCTTGCAACCTCACTTTCAAGGAGCAGGTTCTTCTAAGGATGAGGAGATAAAAATACAGCTGCATTTGGTGGCATATGTGATACCAACAAGAAAAATAATCTGCTTTTTCTACAGCTGACTGAATGCTGTGTGGGATCCTGAGCAGATACAGATTAGTATATTTGTACTTTGTAATTACTGACAAATAACTCCCACTAGCTCACAACAGCTGATGGGCAGCGACACAGTAGATGAAAAGGTTTAACTCCTTTATTACCATCAATTTAAATTTGGTGTTTTATCCTGTGTGAGATTAAAAAAAAAAATTCTAAGTGTTTAAATTATATTTAATATATATCGAATGTCCCCGAAGACTTGCTCTATAAAAGCTTTCTTTATAATGATACACTAACTCCTTCTCCCCCACACACCATTTTTCCTTTTCTTTTAAATAACAAATTTCTTTAAAAAATAAAATAGAGCTTGAGACAGAAAGCTTATATTTCAGGGAAGAATGGTGTGAGTGGCCGGGGAGGCCACATAATTGGGTGTGATGTGTCAGTTTCTCTAGTGATTGTAGGGACTATTCTGTCATCACTTCCGCAGCTCATAAGTGAGAGGACTGCACAAATCCCTGCGTCTCCCATGACTTAACCAAACACTGGAATCTCCTCTAAGAGAAAGTTAGTCAGGAGGCCTGCAGGTGGTTTATACATTAGCGAAGGAAGCAAGAGAGGGGGGATTATAAGAGAAAGGCAAAGGGTGAGATAGTGTAACATGAAAACAAGTAGGGCTTGCCAAAACCAGAATATTCATACTGGTTTTGCTAAGCAAATTGTAGTTCCAAAAAATAAAATAATTACAAATAAATCAAAATAAAAAACCCCAGCAATCTAAAGCCACCCTAGCTAAAGGTAGATATAGCTTACTTTACAGCTTTGGGCTACTCTGTAAACACAGCTCTTCCATTATTTCTCTAGTTGCTTTCCCTTCCCTAAAGGGAAAACAGAAAAAACTAACAGTGCATCACACTTCACCTACCTTCTGAGCAGGCAGATAAACACAGTGGTAGTTAAGAGACGCTGCAGCTGCAGTCCTTTCTCCCTAAACCTTTCTGAGAGTTATCCTATCAGTCAGAACAGGCAGGATTCATCCCCCCTACCTAGAAATACAGACCTTCAGATTGGATCTGGTCGGCTTTTTATATCCAAAGGAAAGAAATAGGCAGATTGACAGGATGCTTCATCTGAGAAATTTGAGAGCAGTCTTAAAAGAAGAAATGTACCCTAAAAGTGACGTTTTCTTTCCATGAATTACAAAAGAGTAGAGACTCACAGTTCAGATGTGGACATCTACATGTACAGTGCAAATCGTCTCACTGCATGGTGATGCCTCAATGGCTTCTTGTATGAGAGAATGAAGCATCAGCATTCAAAGAAGCAAATAAAGAAACCTCTAGGTTTGTTTATTTCTGTTTTAAGCTTTTTTGCCAATTTCTCATGTAACTAGACAACTTCTCGGTAGTAAGCTGGACACACACTGAGTTTACACTTGGGCCCTGTGAATAGTTATACTTTGCTACTTTGTTTTGCCAGTGAAATTAGCACTGCAGAAGTTCACCCATACACTGCAAGCTGTTTCAGAGCCTTTGCATCTGAAACAAGAATTCTGATTATTAGTGCCTCATGCTGCCATGATTTACTTATACACACATGCAGTAAATCCCTCAGGTTTTCAGAAAAGAGAAAATTAGGGATACTATCATCTTTGTGGTGCCTAACTTGTGATATAAACCTCTACTCTATGGACTGACACTACTTTTCATAGGGATACACGAACAGGATTTCAGGGCACCATCTGCTCCTCTAAGTCCCACCCCTTACACACAAAGGCAACTGCACAATAAAAAAGTCCAGAAGGATTTACAGATTATGAGGTCTATGCAACACTGTAACCTGTAACAAGCCAATACCCAGTGTAAAGAAAGGAAAAAAAAACTCAACCAAAAAGCAATAGAAAGCCACAGAAAAAAAAATAGAAATGTATCATTGATATTTTAGATCTCTGAA
The DNA here is from genome assembly GCA_013401335.1 of Brachypteracias leptosomus. Lineage (NCBI taxonomy): Eukaryota > Metazoa > Chordata > Aves > Coraciiformes > Brachypteraciidae > Brachypteracias > Brachypteracias leptosomus. The sequence continues at coordinate 67,093 of VYZX01011019.1, read as the reverse complement.
ATAAGAGAAAATGTGTAAAAGAAAACAGTAGAGTGTGTGTAAATTGTGGGTCACGTCTCAGACCTGTTTCAGGGAAAAGTAATCTCCATTGTTTGAAAATCTTTCATGTTAAGGCTGAGGAAAAAAAAGTGTACTCAAGTGGTTATCTGAAAATCACACTCCTAATAAATTTACCATATGTGAATTACCTCATATATTATTAGGAATTACCTGAAATAGCACTTGAAGCTCAGAACTAAAGCTAGCCTGAATGCTCCAACTGGAAACAAGCAGATTAATTTGGTGTTAAAATCCTTGTTATTTTTGGTGTATGTTTTTATTATTAGGACAGGAATCAGGACTGCAAAACACCAAAAGGAAAAACTTTTGTAGTAATAATCCTGTGAACAGAACCAGGAAGCATGAGAAAACTTAAAGAAATCTTGTTCTCAGGAGAGAAACTCCATCTTCATTGGAGCAAACAGCATCCAGAGACCAGAGCTAAAGCAGGTACATGAGAAAGGCCATAATGAGCACAGCCTTGTATCCTGCAGTATTTGAAAGGCTTGCATTTGAAGAGCATGCAAAAATAAAAACACATTTTCTTTCTACTCTCTCTGCTTTATATATTAGATTATTATTGCCATACGTGAGACCTGTGGAATTTGGAAAAGAGCCTTCTTTATGGGCATGACAATGAATAGGATGAGCTCCAGAAATACTACGCCGTAGGGTACTTGTTCTGGGACAGGTGTCCCAACCAAAGAAAATTTCTTATTTGACATTACTAGTCTGAAATGTACATTAATCACCTGACAGGGTCACTGCAAAGATCATGGGATTTATTAGTTTAAACATCAAACATTTATTAGTTCAAACATTTCACATGCAATAGGGCAGAAAATTATTAGCTTCGTATTATATAAATGACTACAAGTGTCCTATCTGGCTGCAAGTCTGCAGCCACAATGGAATTGAGAAAGAAAAAAACCTAGCAGCAATAATGCCTTAAAATACAATATATATATGGGAGATTTTCCCTTTTTGGGGGAGGGGTGGGGAATAGCCGTATGTAGAGAACACAATAAAATCCTTTGCTTTAAATGTCATAATTATTGGTTTCACTACAAAGTGTCTCTAAGTAAATTTCATTTAGTACCAGAAGCATTTATTCACTTAGCAAATACTCATAAATTCTACAAATTAGTGATTTCTTTTCATTTCTGTGTTTAATAGGAGAGAAGTCTGCTTGGCTTTCCTTCAGACATTGTCATCTTGTGCTTAACAGCAGAAATGTCTGTGTGAAGAGACTGTGAAGAAAGCAGGAGCTATAATTCATCAGTATTAATACAGAAGAATGAAACAGAAGACAATATGAATTATCTTAACCAAATCTACAGAACATGGCTCATTGTGTATCCTTTCATGAAATTTCTATTTTATATCTATAAAATGTAGTTTCAGTCATTTTACCATTGAGAGTAGAAAAGGTTTTATCTTAAGCAACAATACTTTTAGAAGCTTATGCTCCACTTTTAAAATACATGTATATGTACTTATCTACTAATGTTTATGTTGTTACCCGTCTTGTTTAGACTAAGGATTTATTGTTTCCATAGAGCTAATGCAGGAAATATTTCAAAAAAACCCATGCTGGAATAACAACTTCTGATAGACATACTTTTCTAAAACCCTATCCCTGTGATGAGAATTTGCTGGTCAATCTTTCAAGGCTGAGCCCAAGTAACACAGGAGTGAAGAAATAGCAATCAAAACATGCAGTTAAATATTTCCATATTACTCTCTTAGTTTCTTAACCAAGGCTATTGAATTGCATACAAAGGAGATACTGATGATAAAGAGCTTCATGGAGAACTCAGCGCTATTCAACATCCTTAACAAGACGAGGATTTCCAATTTTGAGGAATCAAATTCCCATGTATTTTGTTATTGCTGAAGCAGCAGCCAAACAAAACGGCAGCCAAGCTGACATACTGCCCACAGCTCAAACCAAATGTAAGAACTGATCCTCCAACTTAGAAGCCATCCCATATCTTCACAAAGATCTGGGGCAGAAGTAAAAGTTTATCTGAGCAAGATGAGCACTGGCTGCAAAGCAAAACTGCATGCAGGTTTGACCATCATTTTTAATCAAATGTGTCTGCACCCAGTTAGAGCAGAAGTAGAAATGGAGGCCTAGGCCAGGTAAACTAGCTGGACACAGCTTAAATTGAAAAAAAAAACCCATAAAATTGAGTCATCATCAACAGTTTTTAAGGTTGCAGATTAAGATATAAAGCCATGTTATTGAAAAAAAAAAAAAAATTTAGAAAAAGAGACTTTAAAAGAAATCCAGCTTTCACAATGGGGGGCAGTTGTCCTCAGATTATCATGGGAATCTGCACAGTTCAACTGCCTCATAAATGACCTTGAAAAAGAATAAATTTTGAGATGACTGTTGTGGTTTAAGGTTTGGGGAAGGGGAGGGACAGGTGGAGCGGCTATTCCACTCCCCTTCCTGCCACACTCTATAAAAGGACACAGGAAGTTCTGCTCGCCCCTTCCTTACTGGGATTGTTGCTGGGACTGCACCTCTGCGTGGCTGCTACAACTCCACGTGGCTCAGGAGGAATCCAGCAACATCCGAGGATCAGTGTTGTATATATTTGTATATATATCTTCTCTTATTATCTCTGTATATTCCCCTTCCTTTAAAATCTCTTTTGTTGTTCCCTGTTAAAAGTTGTAATCTGGATTTTCAACTTTGTGCGAGGCCTTTCTTCCTCCCCTGGGAGGGAAGAAGGCGGGGGGAAAGAGGGGTGAAACAAATTCTGCTCCATGGGGATCACCCTGAGCCTTAAACGGAGACAATGACAAAGTCTCTTGACATCACAAAAATTAATCATTTGATCGTAGAAAGATTTCATGATGATAAGATTGGGGAGAAAAAATTAGTCAATTAATATGAAGTAAAATACAGACAGAAAAGGCAATCCCAATTATATACGATGGATACCAAAACATTTCAGAAAAGCAACTGTGGACATACTGCGGACAGTAAGCACCAGCTCAGTGTGTGGCAAAATTTAAAAAAAAAACAGCAAAAAAATGTTCAGAATTGTTATATACATAACAGAGTACACAAACCAATAATATTATGCTAGTGTAAGTCATTGGTGTAGTAGCCACTTCTTGAACATTGAATATTCTGACCTCCAGAACTTCAAAAGATACAAAGAAGGATGCACAGAGCATCTGGGCCAGTCACTATAGGGTGTGTCTCCCAGCCATTCCCAGTTAGGCTCATTTCAGCCTCCAATATAGTCAGCCTTTAGACCCTCCTGTGACTCCAGAGATGGTTATGGATTCTGTCCCCCTATAATTCGACGGTATTAGGGTGCATTGTGCACCAGTGTCCACCAGGGCTTTGTACCTTTTAACCTCTAATGTGCCAAGCCACCGAATCCATACATCCCAGTAAACTTGATTATCCCTTTCCTCTGCCTAGCTGGAGGCAGGGCCCCTCTAATACTGAACACAGCATCCACTATCAGGGGCAGGACCATCTCTGCTATTCACGTTTGGATCAGGGGACCATCTCCTCGGGGCCATCAGAACTTCCCTGAGAAACTGGAGCAGCCATCCTCTGTGAAAAATTGTCCCTAGTGGTGCTACTTTGCAAGTCCCGTACTCTTGCACAGCGAGCAGA
>VYZX01011019.1:32389-62809 GCA_013401335.1 Brachypteracias leptosomus | reverse complement strand
ATTCTGTCCTAATTTCCAACTTTGCTAGTTTTTTTAATCAAGAAAAATCTCTTATGTTCAAGCCCCACGCTGGACGCCAATTTTCTGTCTCTGTTTAAGGCTCAGGGGAACCCCCCATGAAGCAGAATTTGCTTCACCCCTCTTCCCCCTCCCTCTTCCCTCCCAGGGGAAGAAGGAAGGCCTCACACAAAGTTGGAAATCCAGATTACAACTTTTAACAGGGAACAACAAAAGAGATTTTAAAGGAAGGGGAATGTACAGAGATAATAAGAGAAGATATAAATACAAGTATATACAACACTGATCCTCAGATGTCTCTGGATTCCTCCTGAGCCACGTGGAGTTGTAGCAGCCACGCAGAGGTGCAGTCCCAGCAGCAATGCCAGCGAGGAAGGGGCGAGCAGAACTTCCTGTGTCCTTTTATAGAGTGTGGCAGGAAGGGGAGTGGAATAGCCGCTCTACCTGTACCTCCCCTTCCCCAAACCTTAAACCACAACACCAAGAATGAACAAATATACATAAGCCACTCAATAGATAGAGATATTAATTAGAGTGGGACACTTCAACAGGGTATAAAAAGGCAGGTGATATATTTTTTTTTCCCTGCTTATGTTCTCAAGTAAAAATTTCCACTGTGTCTCACAACAGAAGAGCTAGGGAACATCAAATTAAATTGTTAGGCAGTCCATTTAAAATAAGCACTTCACCAAGAATTCTTTTTTTCAGATAGTTCATAATTAAATTCATTGTTTAAACTAACTCCTTGCTACATCACATCACAAGTGTAAGCAGAATTAAAATGCACCTTTTCAAATTTATTGAAAAGAAGACTATTAAGGGCACTAAAATATAACAATATGGTAATGCTTACAAAAAGAAATCTCTAAAATTGAGGTCATTAGAAGATGGAAAATATTCTCTCCTGGACATGTTCCTGTACTCTTATATCCCTAATCTACCAGCCACTGTCAGAAGAAGGTTAATGGACAAAACTTACTTCTGGTGTGATTCAATACAGTCACTCTTACCTTATTATACCAAGACACAAAGGAAACAAGATTATATTTGTCTAGGGGTGTGAAATAAGAACTAGGTAGTAGAAAAAATTGACAAAAACATTTATAATTTCTATAAATAAATAAATTCTATGCATTTCTACCATTTTTGTTTCACTAACTTCCATTTAATGCAAGTTAAGAAACTTGCATTATGTTAAATGCAATTTTAATGAATATTCAATTCACTTTGATCTAGTCTTAAACACAAATAAAACTCCTTTCTCTGAAAATCTCTGTTGGGTTACAAGAATGGATTAGCTGTGACTAATCTCTATACTGGTTTCATGGTTGTCCTTAGGTACCTACTTCTTCTTAATTGTCCATGGTCAGTAAATCACTATGCTGTCTCAGAACAGAGAAATTCTAGCTTTTATTTCTATATTATTTTTGTAATACTTCATAAAAATCTGAAACACTGATGTAGCTGGTTGATGCATGTTGAACATGCAAGTAAGTAGGTAAGATTTAAAGGCTGTACAAGAACTGTTTTATTCTTGAACTGCCTTTTCTTGTACACTAATGGAAGTTACAGAAGATCATAATTTTCACTTAAAAACCCACTGATCCTGGAAAATTAAAGAAATCAGCCAAGGTTTCTTCCATTGACGCATGGCTTCCAGACCTCAGAGAGGCTGAACATGAAAGCAATCTGTCCACCCTATAGCAATACTCAGTCTGATTCATCAGAAACTCTTTTCCTATTCCCTGAGCTTCCTGGGATCATCACTACTCAAAAAGACTGACAGAATTTGTTCATCATTCAACACTGAACCTGCTTTAAAGTGATAAATGTCACATTTTTACCAGTTACTTCAGCTTCCTCTGAGTAAAATCTTCTATCTTCTGTTATTATTTGCAATTTGATTGAAGTTATTTCATTACTTCTCTTTTGATAGGTCTAGTTACAGTAGCTCCTCTGTTGTTTTGTTTGTTTGTTTGTTTTTTAAATCCCTAACATATAAGCAATTTCAAGCTACTTAAAGAACCCAAAATTATAGATATTGGTTCAAAATTGACTGAGGTCCTTGACACTACAAATACTCTCACAGGACTTTCTTTTTTTCCTCTAACACACTTAATGTGCTACTATTTTTTCTTTTTTCACTAGCCTTTTGATTTTCTAAAACTTCCAAAGTTTTTACTACTATTACTATTTTTTTTTTTTACAGGAAGCACCATTATTGTTTACTTTCCTCATATATCAATAACTACATTTCCATGATATTTCATGGCTGAGACAGTCAACTGTCTACCCATGTAAAATGCAGAAGGAGCCAAGAGTGCTCAACTATATGCTCTACCTATAATTTCATTTTCATTCTAACTCCACTTTTCCACTAAGGAAAACTGCAACCCTCACTTTTCTCCAGATGATGCTTTCTCTGCAACTTCAACCTTGAAGGGACATATTTCCTTATTAATTATTTTTTACATGTTAATATCTTCAGATTCAGAATGTGCATAAGCAATTCTACCATTTAGTTTTTATTGCCCTTTATACTAAGGGAATTTTCTGCTACTTTCCTCTTTTCTTTCTCTAATGTAACAATCACTGTGTTATATGAGGCCAGTGGTCCTTTTGGTATCAATCGCAAAAAGCCTTTGCTGAAAGGTGTGGGGAAACTGTGCTAGAGACCCTTGTAATGAGCTATGAAGTAGGGAAGTTTCTTTCTCACTTTAATTAAAGGTTTACTTCTATTCTGAAGCTTGAAGACTTAAATTCCTGCCCTAAAATCTTTTCTGACATAAGTCTGGGAAGTTTTGTTAGTAACACACATTTCCACAAAACGTTATTTTAAAGGCGGAGACTCTAGGATGCAGGAGAACACAACAGTTATATACACATGAAACCATAGAATATAATGTGGCATTAGCAATAATGTAACACTTTCATGTGATGCTCTAAATTATTAAATTTTGTGTTAGGAACAAGACTTGTGAATGTTATGCCTCTTGCAGAATTTTTTTTTAACACATCAACATAAACATTACCTAAAGTGCCTTTCAAGTAAAAGTAATGCAATTCTAACAATAGTCGAAAAAAGAAGGTAGTGAGTTAAATGTAGAAATGTTTAAAAACAGGAATGAGTCTTATTGAGATATACTTTATTAAAAATACAGAAATGAACTTTAAAGAATTTTAATCACAGAGAAGATTCTAGCTCAAGTGTGTATTAAAGTACTTTCCCCTTATTAGCTTTTGCATGCCATTAATTACTTTCTTAACTATTTCTTCACCTTAGCCATGCATCGAGAAAGGCTGCTTCCAGTTTTCCAGCAAGGATGGAGGAGATCTGCACGATCATATCCCTGCAGAATAAATGCATGTAATTTATAATAAAAATTGAATAGGAGAGAAAAATGCCTTTACCTTATTTTCCATTTGGCCTGAAACAACAATAGAGACTTGACCACGCAATTAAATTATCTTCTGAGACCAAACATTTCCTGTACTGTTTTTCAAGAAATGACCTGTCTTTCACCCTATTCTCTTCCTCTTTCAGTAGTGTTATTCTCAATAAGTAACCATTGGCATTCAAGAGTCTGCATTTACGAAGAGTTACCATGTATACTGTCGTCTGTGCTGTCATTATTATGCCCATATCTATAAACAGGGAAAAGACTGAAGCTTCAAGTACTTTCTGCATGTAACTGCATGTAGTACACAAATACACGCATATCCCTTTCTAATGCTACTTTTTCTGCATTCTAAGTGAATTGGTTATGTTCACTTACAATGGATTTCTGAAAACTGTGCAACCCCATGGAAAACCACAGCTGCAAATGTTATCCTCACATAGACATATATTTGGATGCATTTTTCTTTTACTTAGTAACTATACAAAATGATGGTATATACAAAATAACAGTATAAACTAAAATAGAGAAAGTAAATATTCTGACTTTTTGTAATAGTGTACCTATACCATTGTACAGTATAGCTGTCTGTAGATACACTGAACATTTCCAACAGGGAACACAAAGAAATATGTTTAACAGCACTGAGAAGGAATCACAGAGAAAATCACTCCATTTAACAGTTACCATCTATTTTCCATGAAGCACAGGGTAAAGCATGTTAATGTAAAGCACAGATATTGCAATGCAGAGTAGTATTACCCAGTGCAGCGAGAGCTCAGAAGTCTGTCTGTGAGCTGTGGCAGCCTGAAACCGTGCACAAGTGCTTATAGCTGCAGTGACATGGTGCTAAGCATGTTTTAAGGCTAGTCCCAGTCGAGCGGCATCTTATCCAACCAGAAACAATCCCACAATCCAGCTCTTTTTAAGTGATCATCCTTGTATCATAACAGATTAAGGTTGCAGCTACTTTGGATTATGGTTAATCTAACCTTTATCCATCCACATCTTCACCTGAAACTTACAAGGACCAAGAGTCAATTGCCAGGGCATAATTCACAATGACACTGATCTCTCCTTCCTCACTCTAATTATCTGGATTAAGAATAACACTTTTGAGTAATTATTTTCACATTGGATAAACATTAAGCTTTCCTGGATTTATCTGAGCTTTTTCTTAACATGAAATAGATCCAAGCAGGCTTATAAGAACATAACTGACAGCAGTGACAGCTTAATCAAGGAAACCCTAAACAACTAAAACAATAGGAAATGTTTGTTTCACATTGTTTTGAATAATGAAGAACCAGAAACTTGATAACCTGCTGGCAAACTATCTACTCAAAGACCAAAGAAAAAACAATATGCAGGCAGATCAATTACAGTGGCTTGTAATGTCTTAATAAAGATGCAAAAATTTCTCTGATGCAGTATCAGTTCAGAAGCAAACAGGAGTTTACCAGCTGCAGAAAATAGACAAGGCCACAAAGCTGTTGATTTACAGGATGGGTATTACAAATAGGAGAAAGAACAAACCATATTACCAGTTTGCTAAAATTATAATTAAATAGAATCAGATAGCAGCTGTATTACTTCTGATGACAATTTCTGAAGAAACTGCATCATCCATCTCAGGCTGCACAGACTCCCCAAAATTGCTCTCACAAGCCAGCTAGAAAAATCTTCCAACCTTGTCTTTGAAACTACCTAAGATCATATACAATTACACACTAAAAATCACATCACAGAACCCAATTACTCTTTGGCTTTGCAGATCCACAGATAACCTCTTAAAGAGCAAACTCCCTTACTGTGTCGACCCCTGACCTTGAGCTCTTTTCCCAATCTTCAGCAGCATCACATGTTTCTTTCCCAGAGTGAGCCAGGACTTGGAGCCGCAAGGTTTCAGAGGGGTAGCAAGTGCTCCAGCTATCATAACTTTAAGGTTAGGGGAGCAAACTGCTAATATCTCATTCGCAGACTTTAATGCATTCCTTATACTACTATTTAATTTAGTTTTAACATTATTTATGAAGGAGTTTTCAGTAAGTATTTTTCCATTTGTTGCAGGCTTTTAATAATTTATAAGTCATAATTTTGTTTGGCTCTTAAAAGGCTTTAAAATGTTATGCATTAATTGAATACTTTAACAGGCACTAGCAGATGAATCACAAGCAAAGAAATGTATTTACTTCTTAATTTTAGGAAATATTTTAGAAATTAATCAAATAAGGGGCATAGAAAAATTTTGTTCAATAACTTGACTTTCCTGAGGCTCCACAATACCCATCACACCACTGGGACCTTCTCTTCTCACACTTTGCAATAAAACTAGACTTGCATATTGGTTTATTGTTTCTATGAATTCTTCATCATGTCAAGAGGAGAACAGGAACTAAAGCAGAACATTATGAGTTGGTTCCAAATAAACAGAGGACAAAACATCACAATTCTGGGCACTTAACTGTAGTTGGAGCAAAACAATGAAAGTGATACCAGGTGCAACATCTTTCTCTCTGCATATGCAAACCCTTTTTTACTTGGAACTATATTTTGTATGTGTATGTATAGTTATCTTAACGAGATATGAGCAGCACCAGTTTATAGGTGAATACTGACATATACTCACCTGCAAGTTGCTGACGATTTACATAGATGACAGGCAAGGACTCTTAAACTTCAGATAACTTACCAGTCCCAGCTATATATATATTGAGAGTGTCTGTATTTCTCTGACATTCTAAGTCCTTGTAATAAAACCCATTGGTATTCATCTCAGGTGTTTAATATGCCCTCTACTTTCTGAGCATAATTCATCTGAAAAACTGTTCTTTCTTGCTCCTATGACTTCTCCTGCAATGATTTCTCCAGGCAACCTTTCCTACTATGCTAACTTAGGTGATGGAGGAATTGTGTAGGTTGGCCAATGTTTTGCCAATTATCCCCCACAGCACAAGGACCACAGCCACCAACAGCAGGAGACACATGCAGATTTTATTATCTATTTTTATGGAACACAGGATTGATGTGGCATGGCTGGAAACAAAAGAAATAAATCCGCTAACCGTGGACAGTATAGTAAAAGGGAAAACAAGATGAACCATAAACTGAATAACAGAAGAAAAAAGAAACCAGGCAGCAAACTCAACAATAGAGGGAGAAATCAGCCACACTCCAAACATCACTAGGGCCATGCACACACCACCCTGGCAAATGCCAGAGAGGTGCATTAGCAATACAGCTAGTGCCTTTTCTTTTCAACAAGACACAATCTATTGCTTACCAATAGACATATTACCACAAGAGGCCATTTGCACTGTAGCAATACTGCCTTAAATCTCTCTTTTTTTTACCTTAAATTCAGGATCTATCAATTTATTGCATACCAATTTACTGAATATCAAAAACCGTCTCCTTGTGCACTTTGTGATACTTCTTAAGGGAGCAGGAAGGGCCCAAAGTCTTTGAAATGATCGAAGAATTGAGAGACATGGAGATACCTCCTGGTGTGATCATGGCACTATTTTCTAAACTATAGTGTGCAACATCTTTGGAATGGAAAACACTGAAACCTGTCACAGAATGGTTGAGCTTGGAAGGGGCCTCTGGAGGTCATCTTGTCCAGCTGAGCAGACACAGTACAGATAATTTGTGGATGGACTGACTACATATTTTTACTTGGAAAACATCTTGATTGCAGCAATTAAGATTGTATCTTTTTATCTAAGACCTATTTAAAGTAGCCCACCTCTTAGGAATCCAAAGTCTCCAGCGATGGGTGTTAACTTCTACCCAGCTTCTAGATCTTCACTCTAAGCAACACCTCAACCATTCTATATGAATGCTGACTATAAAATCTTTTGCTTTCATACCTTTTTTCTTACTAATTAGTATTACTACATTATTAGGAAGATATGTTCCTCATCCTTTTATTTACATTACTGTAAGATCACACAGAAGCAATCCCTGACTAGAAGGAATACTTCCACCAGTAGGTATGCTTCTTAAATCTGCTGTTAACATGAAGCAATATGTAAATATTCTGGAAATCCAGCATAGACTTTAAAATTTGAAAACTGGGAAACACTCTAATAATTGGTTAGGCAAAATGCAAGGTAGATACAAATAACTGCACAATTAGAGGACAACAAATAACTGGTTAATAACTGGCACTCCTTTGATGTGGACCAATATCAGAGATGCCAAAGACAAGAAATAAGAATCATTATCAATGTAAAAACTCAAAAAATTCAGAAAGATCTGAAAGAATTTTGGCTGGGAAGAGTGAGTAGGCTAGGGGTATACAAGAAGTTGGGAGAGGACACAGCTAGGACAGCTGACCCAAACTGGCCAAAGGGATATTCCAGAACATATGATGTCATGCTCAGCAATAAAAAGCTGAAGGAGGAAGGAGGAAAGGAAGAACGTTTGAAGTGATAGTGTTTTTCTTCCTAAGTAACCATTATGCATGATGGAGCCCTGCTTTCCTGGAGATGGCTGAACACCTGCCTGCTGATGGGAGGTGGTAAAATAACTCCTTGTTTTGCTTTGCTTGTGTATGTGGCTTTGTCTTTACCTACAAAACTTTTTTTTTTCAACTCATGAGTTTTCTTACTTTTCTTCTAAATTTCTCCCTCATCCCACTTTGGGGGAGTGAGTAAGCACAGTGTGGAGCTTAGTTAGAATTAATGGTGAAAATTATTTTCCCAATAGAAGATTACTTTTTGACCCGATATCCTCCCATAGATCATGTCTACCTTCTCCATAGCACATTTCAGACTATGGTTTTCACTGGATTTATACTTTTTCTGACAGAGACAGATGCAATTTCTAATTAAGACAATTTCCCTGGTTTTGTTTCCATGCTACATTCCCTAACTGTTTTCTTTCTCAAAACTTTTCCAGCTAGAAGGGAAGAACAACTTTGCCAACAGTACCTTCATGATTTCCTAGAGGAGGAAGCTTTTTAAATTTTAGAAGTAAAAAGGATGTGATTCTGTTGTCAATGGAAAGAGTGCACTTTGATTTTTAAATATTCCTCAGTGTGAATCAGGGATCAATTTACGATCAGATGCATGGATCCATTCGGCAGCTCTTGAAAACATCAGTGCTGAATTCTGATAGTAATCCCCACTGAAAGAGATGTAAAGGCTGAGTGGATGCATCTTTTAAATCCTTGGAGAGGCTTAGCACTTCTCTGTATTATTATTCTCCAGTTTCAGTGGTACAAAAGTTTCTAGCAAGGAAGTAGTCTGAAAATGGAGCCTGACAGCACTCCAGAACATTATGTCAACTGACAAAAGGAAACATTTTTCTATACTCACAAGGAAGCTGGATGAATTTATTCAGATGTAAGAAGTATTCTAAAGTTAAACATTCTTTGAGGATCGTATCTGCTTTCAGGGAACCCTTGAAAATGTTGCTACTAGGTTTCCAGCAGAGGAAATTGATGACACCTCAGAGATTATGGAGGCATGGGGCCACTCCCAGTTCAATCACCATGGTCCCCACTCTGTCCAAGTGCTTCAGAGAGTGGTTTTATTGAGGGAACCAGGTAGGAACTCTATGGGCAAGACTTGCTGGGTGAGGGCTGCCTGATACAGAAGATAAACACACAGGAATTCTTGCTTTTATCTTGGAAGGGGGCACGTCCCTCAACACAAGCACTGGAAGCTAAATTGCTGACAAAACATTTATTTCTTCAAATTCAATGGCAGAAGATATGCTGGCATGCACCAACATCTCATTTCTTTCATGTAAGTAGAAGGTAATATATCACTCTCTCTAAAAAGTCCACATAACCTTGTGTGAAAAAAAATAAAGATAACCCTCAAAAGAAAACCTTAAAAAGCCATTCCTGGAGACTATTTCTTGAGGACAGACACAACTTGATGTCTAGGGTACTAAAAATAATGCCTCCCGCTAGAGAGAACGATGTATCAACTCAAAGAGGTAAGAAAATATTTGATTACAAGAAGCAGCAATCAATTCTATTTCTTTTTTTATTTAGGGAAAACTCAACCTTTCTTGACACCCTCAGAGATGATGAATAACAAGAAAGAAGAAAGTTTTTTGTTTCTTTTTCTCTGAAAAATGATGTTATTGTAACACATCCCACCTTGATACAACATTTGTTTTAGAAATAATGATAACTATTCATCCCTGTATGAATAAACATCGTTATTTTTATAGCATTAACACTTAGTGGAAATATATGCACTTTCGGGCAACGCATAGTCAAGACATATTCTGAGTAGTCCACAGTTTCAGAAGTAGATGCAGGCAATGGGAAGTGGATTAGCAGGAACCATGAAGAACTATCAGAGCAGCAGCAAAGCTGGTAAAGGGATCCAAACCCAAATCTATGTAGGTTGTATTTACACTTAAGCTACTGCTACTGTTACTGTCATATTTCTGAGAAGCACTGAACATACTTATCCCTGATCAGAACTAGCACCAGAAATATTTTCTATCTAAGCTACTGGTTTTAATATACTAACCTATATAGACAAGCTGGGTAACATTCTTTTTCAATTAAAATACCATATACAACATCTATAAGAGGGATAAATTCAACTTGTATTTAGAACTGACAGTTGCTTATTCTTTCACATCATCAGCAAGTCACCCACAGGTGCAGAGAGCTCTGACTTTCCAGCCAAGAGGATTTCAGATGTTAGATTTAAAATGACATATGATAATCCAGAAATTAAAATTAAGTGTCATGTACTCCTTCATATAAAAAGAACCACCTATCACCAAGGGGAAGACAGCATTGCTGGAGGAGGGTTGTTTCATTTTGTTTTAAGCCTACTATTCAACTGTTATTTCAGTTAGCAATGCAAGTGACACTCAGCAAGTCTATAAACACAAAGTTCATCTTTCAAATTTAACCCAACATCCTCGAATGTTAACATATGCTTCAAAACAGGCTGACTTCAGAAACATTTTGTTTCTTATACACACTTTACCTTCAGAAAGCCTTTTGTAAAACATTTCTTGCTGATCTTTCCAGCCCTTCTGCTTCAGGCTGCCATTGGTTTAATATACCAACATGACCTCGTCTCTCTCAGACTCTGCCTCAGGAAGTTGTAAAACCGTGATTTTGTTTCAGTTATTAGGAATTTGAAATTGAAAATTAATCATCTCAGACTTTTAAGAAGTTGCAGCTATCATGAAAATAAATTTGAAATCAACCTTTTTTTCATGTCCACCTGCCATCTTTATAAAAGTCAAAACCATATGTGCTTCCTCTTTGAAGTCCAGTTTTGCCCCCTAATGATAGCCTTCACATTCCACAATATTGTTCTGTTAGCTCTAGCCTTCCTTCAGCCAATGTAGGGAAAAAAGAAAGAAAAAAAAATCAACAACAGCATGACAAATGCTTGTGCAGATGTCTGATGCTGATGTAACGAATGGCTATAGTCTATGAAGTTACAAGTACAAAATAATGTCAACAAGTTGCAATGATAAAACAGACCATGAAATATTTCAATATATGTTCAACGTTCAGGGCAATTTCTGGTTTGAATTACCGATCAATTTTTTACTGGATTGAAATGATTCTTTTTACAGAGAAGCCATTGTTTATGGGTTGTTTTTTTTTCAAATTTCTGTCACAGCCTTCACATCGCTAATTCTGATTAATGTGCTCCAATTCCCTTGTTTTCACAAGGCTTCGCATTTTGTTAGGAAAATGAAAGCATTCGTAGCACTTTAGAACCCAAACTCTAGGTTGGACAGGATGAAGTTGTCACTCTTGCAACATTTGCAGTAACCCATCTTGCATGTCTTTGAAAAGCATCAGAAGGGCACAGGGCACAGGTTTGCTGCTCTGCTAACGCCCATCTGTGAAAAGCACAGGATGATTTTGGTCTCAGCAAAGATTATAAGTTTCTTATTTTTCTGTAATAAAACTTAAAGTTCCTCGGGTGTTCTCTTTAATGTTTAAAGCAGATGGGCAGGAAAATCGAATGACTAGTTGCTTTCATTTGTCATTCACAAACTGCCAAGCTGAACACAGAAACCTAGCATGCCTATATCCTTCATTATAATCTAGTCATTCAAACATGTAAACAGGGGGAGGGAAGGAGAAAAAAAAATCAAAAGTGAATGAAATTAAAGCACAAAGGGTTGATCCTGTGGCTGGATACAAAATCAGGCATGCACAATAGAATTGTGTGTCCATCTTTAATTGAGAAAACACATTTTGTCTCAGCAAACTTTACATTGATTTAGTCAAACCTATACAAGGTCTGTGCAACACCACAGTTGATTTAAACCACTCTGAGAGGCTTGCACCCCTCTAAACTAAGTCTGTTAAAGTAACTTGATTATATTCAACAGAATAAGCGCATGCTGGTTTGCAGACAAAGCCATGTTAAGAGATTTTATGATATTAAACTAAAGCTTTTGCATGCAACGCTGTTCTGTGAAGCTTGTAACTTTTAAATTTTACGCCAACAGTGACATAGATGGCCTGGATGAACCTGAAGGCCAGATAACTAGAATGGCAAAAGAAGAAAACAGTAGAGAGGTTCCTTTCAAACAGGCGAAAGCAGTGTTCAGTGGATGCTGAGCTCCAGTATGATGGTTTGTGGGTTTTTTACATAGTTCCATCCATTAAACTTCTCAATTAATAAAAATAAGAATAAGATACATTAGATAAGAATAGAAGCCTAATGGCTTTTGAAGTATATTTCAGACTCTGGGATAATCCTGCATGTTCATTTTACGCATGAAAAAAGGCTCCACTCTCTTCTAATTAAGGTTATATTGCTTTGTTTACTTCCCATTGGCTGCATACTATGTTAGCCTTACAAACAGTATTTTTTGTACTAGTTTGGAAATCACAAAGAAAGAAAGTGCAATTTTAATAGTAACCTCCTTCAAAAACCTGTGTTCATAGAGTATGTGTGCCCTCTCTATTCCTGTTAAGGTCCATTTGCCCTCTTAACCAATGACTATTTAGAAAGCAAAAAACCAAAATTTAAATCCCCACTTTTGCATCTCCCCAGTTCTGCACTTTGCCAAAAGGGAACGAGCACATGGCTGGTGCATGTCAGAGGCTGGCTTTGTCTGGTGTTCATACACATCACAAACAGCAGAATCATTCTACATCATAACAGGGAAAAAAACCCCAAATCACCAAATAAAAAACAAACAAACAAACAAGAACAGATTGAGAAAATCCAGTTCCAAACCTCAAAAGAAAGAACTGCAGGCATAAGACATACCTGTTTTATTCAATTAGAACAGATACTGAAAATAGCTGTTGACCACCGGTATTTACTTTGCAGGATCTGTTTTCACTACTCTTCATGTTGAAACTCTGAAAGAGTTTCTCAGTGAGGGTACAGACACATTTCTAAGATTTACACATGAAGATTAGTCACCTTTTATTTGTCCACTACACACAGCCCAAACACCCTAAATCAAATCTATTGTTTTCAGTGAAAGTGCAGTCATAAGCAATATCTCAACTAGAAATAAGACATCATTGAACAAATGGTGTGTCATGATGTCATGGCTTTTACAAAATACCTTTCATTATTCTATTTTGTGTAAGCCATGAAAAACATGAAACAAACCCTCAATCCCCCTCCCCTCCCTAAAACAGGTTAAACATTTTTCTACTATGCCAGCTTTCTTGGCCAACACATTGGCAATAAGCAAAGATACAGCTTGCCTGGGGTTTGGTTAGGTGGGAGGTGTTTTTACTGCTACAGCAGAGGACAATAATCTCATGATGGTATGAGTAAAATCACACACAAGGGCTCCCAGCTAATTCATTCGCTGGTCTCATTAGACCTCAATATGGCAATTTTATATATTGGGAGAAATAAGCCAAAAGCTTTTTCTGAATCACAGAGGTAGGAAAAATAAAGCTCCGTGGATATTTGTGCAAGGAAAGACAGAGAAGACTGCACATCATTTCCTAATTCTCTGCACTGCCATGGGAGCAGCAGTCACTGCCTGGCTTTTGAGTGAGATGAGCAGGATTGCATTTGTGTGATGCATATGCATGATGTTGTGGCTCTTCAGGGACTGGAAAGCAAGCTGTAGAATTTGGCAGTGCTGGAATGAGCTGTGTTTTAGCTGGAGAGCAAACCTGAGTATTTCTCAAACAAGGAGAGGTGCAGCCAGGACTTGCTCTTATTTCTGTCACAACTGTAAAAACTTCCAGATTGCTGACAAATTTCTTGAAGGAGCCGCAGCCATTATTAGTGAATAAGGCCTTCCCAACTGCTGTCTGAGTATCTCAGAGCTTTATCCAAGTGCTCCCAGCAGTAAATCTCACAATGAGGAGCAGTGGCCAAGAGAACTAATACAATCCTTGAACGCATAAGCAGGGAAATAGCATATAGGAGTAACGAACTGGTATTACCCTCTGCATATAGCATTAGTGAGACCATAAGTAGCACACTGGGAGCTCCCCAAAAGAATTTGGCAAACTGGTGATAGCTCAAATGAGTGATTCAACATCTTGAAAATATTATCTTATGATGAGAAGCTAAAGAGACTCAACCCATTTAGTTCATCACAGGCAAATCCAAGTGGTGACTGACCACAGACTACAGGTCACAATATAAGGAAGACATTTGTGATGCAGAGAGCTCTGCAGTCTAGCTAAGTTAGAAAAAAACCCAAAATGACATCTTGTGGAGGGAAGCTGGTATTAGAAACACTGATTTCAACAAGGGTTATTGACTGTTGGAGCTTTCCACCAAATATGTAGGGGATTCACCATCGTGTAATAGCTTTAGATCAAGTAAGTCCCCTTTCTACAACTCAAACAGGAAAAAAAAAAAACCATGCTCTCAGCAATGCATATTCAGTGTGGTTCTCTGGCTTGTGTAATATTGTTCCCGTGTAGTGGGTCTGTCTGAGCTGATTTTCCCCATACAGCCTTCATGCTGCAGTACTGGGACCCAGAGGCTGTTGATAACACACACCATGTTATGACTATCAGTGCTCACACAGCACCAAAGGTATGGGGGGGCAAGATCTGGGAGGGGATACAGCTCGGACAGCTAACCCGAGCTCACCAATAGGATATTCCATACCGTATGACGTCAGCTCAACTATAAAGGAAGGGGGACGGGGGCATTCGGGGGGAAGACGTTTGTCCTCCAAGCAACTGGTACGCATTCTGGAGCCCTGCTTCCCGGGACAGGCCCGACACCGCCTGCGGATGGGCAGTAGAGAGTAACAGCTTTGCTTGCTTTTGTTTCGCACGCGCGCGCGGCCTTGCTTTCTCTGCTGTTTATTAAAACTGCTTTTTATCATAACCCACGGGTTTTCCTTTTCCATCTTACTCTCTCCCCGCTTGCCTTGCTGACGGAGGGTGGGGGGGGGGGGAAGTGATAGAGGGACTAGGGGTGGGCACCGGGCACCCAGCCAAGGTAAACCCACCACATCAGGATAGATGATCATAATGGACTATTTTGACACTAAAAAGAAGTAAGCCTATATGCAAGTTATTGGCTCAATGACCCCAGGACACTAAAATCACCATGTTAGCATCTCCCCATTTTTCACCATGCAAGAAAAGGCTGTGATTTAAACATTTCTGAAAATTATTGCCCAGCAGCTTTATAAATGTGATATTCAGAGATGCGTCTGTGACTTCTCTTTCTCCCGCTAATACCACTTGGAAATTCCTGTCCTTTTTTAATTCCTCAGACATAGATCCAAACATTCAGTCATTTAACCATGACCTTCAGAGGACAACTTACCAAAACTATCCAGGCAAAAACCCCCATCCCAACAGATTTATTCTGTTGAGATCGCTCTTGCTTAGAAGATGGAAGGTTGGATTTTAGGGGAACAGGACAATAGCTACATGCAGCAGAATTGCAGATTAGAAGTGTTCTCTAAGAAACAAAGATCTATTTTAAAACCAAAGCACAAAGGGAATAGTTTACCTTTCCAAGGGAACTTGCTAATTTCAATTACACATTCATTAATATTAATAAATATCTGTACACCATGATAAGTAAATGCAGTGTTTTATAGACATTACTATAAAATATTCTTCATCCTCAAAAGCTTATTATTCCAGGATCAAAACCTGCATCAAGAGTCATGTATGGGAATGTTTATATAATCATATATTATACAACACAATAAAACCCCCAAAGAAACAGGAAGCTAAGAAATACAACAACAATCAGTAACTTGAAAAACATCCTTGGGATACAGGCAAGTTTACTGAAAAAGATGTGCTGAAAACTCTTATTTCCTAGGAATCATTCAAAATAGCTTTCAAAATGCCATTCATCCCAGTGAGAAATCAATAATCCAACATGATGTACTCTTTATGGCAGGAAAAAGAGAGGTATGTTGGGAAGGTTTGCAAGTGCTCAGAGGGGAAAAAAAAGGACAGGAAAAAAAAGAAGCCAGTGATAACTTCAGAAATTGTGAAAGGCTATTCTGGAAGAGACAGATGACTGGTCAAAGATGCTGAAGAAACACATACTAATTACATACACCACATATGATATCACTCACCCAGACCAGTACAAGCTCTCTGAAAAAAAATCAGAACATTTTCCAAGGGGCTTCAAGAAAACAGTAAATCCAGCTTCTGTCTTTTTGGATGATTTATGTTAATACAGTACAGTCATTTTTTCTGTATATAGTCTATGGAACAACTGAAATTTAAATGAATGTTTCCCATAGAATATCCAGCATATCAAAACGGCAACAAATTAATTTCACAAGATGTTTCAGATTTAATGGAGACCTTTGCTTTTATTAGAAAGCCCAGTTTTCATACCCTGAGCTGGAACCCTTATTCACGATCATACTTAGAACATGCTGACAGTAACACGTTGTGGTATGATGACACAGGTATGCTCCTTCGGATAAGTTTGCTGACTTCCAAAGTTTAGTGCAGAAGCTTGTTTCTTTGTTTAGTCAATATTATTTCCTTTGTTTAAGGGGGAGAACCAACTTTAAATTTTAAATTGCTCTGCTTCAAATGCCTGATGAATTACACAACTTGTACATATATAAATTACATATGTTTATTGCATATCTACTGTAAAATCATTTTGCCTTATAATACAATTACAGGCTGGAAATCTGCCACATTTGGCTAGTTCAATACTTCTCTAATCTAGTCCCAGACAGCATTTTTCCCCAAAGGTGCATAAATGATATGTGAACCTCCCAAAGGACAATCCTGGAAGAGAAGTGTACAAGAACCCTTACCAGAAAGAAAAAGAAATGGGAAGAGTGATGAATTTCAGAGGTGTACATTGCACATATAATCGAGGGGGGGAAAAAAAATGCTTTGCCACTGTCACCTTTGGCCAGTGAGAAACCTAAAGTAAATTAAATGCAGCTGGATCTGCTCTTCGCTGTCAATTGATTTGGTTCCCTGCCCAGGTCCCCTAACACATTGCCATTGCAAGGGTTTGTTTGGGAGCAGCAACCGTAAATCACGCCGTGAAGCTGCTTCCTCTCTTCTCACACACACTCGCATAGGAAATGTGCCAAGGAGCAGAATTAGGCGTGCTATCAGGGCTACAGGCAACACAGTAACCCCAGAAGCAGCCTGGGATGGACTGCCGTAGCTTAAAGCAGCCATGGGCTTTTTGACCTGCAGAACAGCTGAGAATCTAGGTGATGCAAAGATGGCACAAGTTTTGTAGAGGCAAACCCAGGAGAGCCCAGCAGAGGCAGCTGCCAGAGGCCCCAGCTGCGCACACTCAGTGCTGGCAGCAGCCTTCCAACAGCAGGACCAGAGGTTGGGGTACAGACGCACCAATGAGTAGCCTAGAACAGACCAAGCTGCACTTGCAAAAGCCATGGGGAGCTACGGGGAGCAGCCACATCTGCCGTGGGGGTCTGGCCTGGATGTGTCACTCCCCTACAAGTACCTGGGGCTTGTTTCCATTCAAGTCCCCCAGGCCACACATGATAGATGACAACAGTGTTGTTGATTCCCCAGTGAGGATTAAACACAACGGAGAGACCAACATTTCTTTTTCTTTTCTTTTTTTTTTATCCTAGCCTTGATGGCTTTGCCTATCCCTGCTCTTCGGGGATCTCTGTTTTGAGAAACATTGCTCTAGGTAATAATGTAGCTGTTTTAAATAATGCCATTTATAATGCAGGTGAATGGTCTGTTCGGCATATACAGTAATGCATTACATCCATTACACTAAATCCACCGTGATTTCAGCCCCAGAATGAATGTGCAATGCTCATTTATCTCCTACCTCACTGGCTGTGTAATAAATGTAGAATATCTGTCACACTATCTCAAAATGTCTGTTTTATCTGTGCGGTGTTTGACAAAGCACATGTTACAAATGACTATTCATAATGAGTTATATACAGATCCATCGTATATACTGTTATAGAAATATAGTGTAACTAGGAACTGACAGACAGTATTGAGCCTTCACAGTATCAGATGAGAGAAAGAGAACACTGGAGTCAAGACCTCTTCTCCCCAGCAGCTACCGTCATCCTTGCTGCTTATAGACTGTGACAAATAGAGTTGGACACTTTGCCTAAGGCAAAAAAAAGAAAAGCAAGCCTACATCAGGACAGGCACTGTGATCCACAGGAACTAGGAGGAAACTAGGAACAAGAAGCCACCAAATTTTACCAACAGAGAGGCTTAAGTCGTGGATTTCTGTTAGTATGCACTTTCTGCCTCCATGTCTCCATCTGTGAAATGGAGATACTCTCAAACAGGCATGATGGGGGTTCATCACTATTCACCCAGGGCTTCCCACCTTCTGGGTGCTTTTGTAGCATTGAGCTAATAATTAAAAACACGTTAGTCTAAGCATTCCTGGCACTACACCATGTCTTAGAAGTTCTGCTTCCATTTAGTTACTTCTGACTTTAAGTTCCCTCTCTGGAAAAAGTACCAGTCACCAAAAGGAGGGCAGTATGATCCAATTCTTAGATATTTTTACCCACTCGCAAATCAGAGTTCAGCTTCAATTAATCAAATATGAAGTATAACCTTAAAGACTAGACAAGATCCACCAGGCTATTATTTGCAATTATTTGCCTTAGGGTTCACTGTGCAGTATCCAGCATGATAAAATGAACTGTGTTAACTCGCTGTGTTAGCATACCTAGAAGCATAAACAAACTTCCATTTAAAATATGCATTTTGCCTACCTAAAGACTTGCAAGGGGTGCTAACAATCCAAAATCAAAATTCTCTGGGCTGGATCCTTGGCTGTTAAGGGCAAAGCTCTCTTTGGCTCCAGCTACTATATCAGAATTTACTGCAAACACAAATGTTGAATTATAAAACAACTTTCAGTTCAGATTCCTATGAAATCATCATTAATAGATCTGCCTAAATTAAAAGACAGTATATATTTCCATTAATTCTTCCAAAATAGCTTGTAAAATGCAAAAAAGAAGGTATGCAGGTCTTCGATCTCTTATGGACTTAATATCTATACTATACTTTTCATATTAACTTTACATTTCCTCTTTAACTGCTCAGCACATTTAAACCAACTTCAGAAACTGATGTTACTGCTGTCTCAGTGAATACATGACTATCAATCCTGCATTTTATCTAAGGTTAGTCCATCAAAATACTTGACCTTTCTTTACTTCGAAAGTCTGACAAAAATCACTGCTCAAGGTGATGTGGCTGTACAAACCTATTTAGCTGAGTTTAAGTTGTCACTGAGATGGCATAAGGCTTCATCCTATATAACACACAGAACTTATGACATAAATGTGGCCTCAGGGATTTCTTTCATGATTCAACGAGTCTCCATTTGGTAATAGCAGAAAATGTAAACAGGTACTATACTCCTGGAGGGGCTGCCTCGGGATTTCCTTTCTGCTTTTTGCCATGTGGCCACACCTCAACATGCTGAGCACAAGTCAACAAAGTACAATGAAACCAACTTGTAAATGATCTGGAGAAACTATAAACAATTCTGTTATCTTTAGAAAACATTCAGGGGAAAAAGAGAAAAAGCAGTTGACACTTGACACATGGACTAAGCCCAACAAAGAGATTTGAAGACTATTCTTTCCTGCTTTTATAATCCACTAACTTTTTGGTTTTGGGTTTTAATCCAGTATCGTGCCCAGACTGTTTCCTTGTTACCTCTAACAAGGCTTTGGGAAAAGTGGAAATCTCTTCTTCATACATTTCTACACCTTCCTGCAAACTTCTAAGCCAAATGGTATAAATAACACAGTGTGTTTCCTCTTTGGAGTTTGGACTTTGTGTGTCCTTGGGATAAATCACTACTCCTACAGAAAGTAAACAAGAAATATGTTACAGTGGGTTAATTTCCATGATGGAATAGGGCAATTGACTCCATTTAAAACAGACTTGAAACAAGAACTCCGAACGACTCTTAGACATCTCTTGAAGGAATTTAGTATGGATACATACTGAGTATTACTTGGGTGTACTGGACATTGTCTTTATACATATTAAAGCCTATAAAACACTAAAGAATAGAAAACAGCCTACTATTGAGCTCCAAATGCTGGTCATGTAAAAATTTTAACAAGTAAAAACCAAAACAACAACAGAAAAAAGTCCCCAAGCATGTGACTTCTAAAAGTTTGTATGGTTTACTGAGCAAACATACCTTGGAAATAAGACAAGATATGTTAAGTCAGAAGAGTTAAAGGGCATTGCCTAGTCCTCTTGCTTCATTTTCACAGTAAAGACATTCTGCTCTGTCTCAGCCAAGGAAATAATTTTAGCATGTGTGTCTGCCTGTTTCCAGTGAGGGCAGCACTTAGGTATGTGCTGAAATTAAGTATTTCATGAAGTATCACATCAGTGAGGTTTAACTGTGTGATTACAATTTGACAAATGTTTCCATGCTCTCCTGAACCAGGACTTCTCCTTTCTAGTAGTATATATAATGAGAATGGATTATTGGTACCTATATTAAAAGAACTGGGGCAGCTACACTTTCAAAAGGATAGTTAAAAAAATAAAAAAGAAGAGGAAGAGAAGAAAATAATAAATAACATGTGCAAAATGGGGCATATCGCCCTACTCTGAAAGACACTCTTGTAGCTTAATTTATTGAGAATGTTGTAGTATGACTTGACTGGAAACTGCAAGCATGCCCATAGAAGAAAACACCTGAAAACATGGGTTTCTCCAGCTGACAACAGCCAAGGGAAAACCTGAAGCCTGAAGACAGATTTTGGGAAGAGCCTGAAAATATGGCAGCAAATTATTTTAAGAGTATTTGATGAATGGAAAAAAATACTTAGAACCATGACAGCTTTCCAAAAGTCTAAATAATCTGGCAATTGTGTGTAAGATGACTAACTGATCGTATCCCCTTTTGGATATGGAGGGTTTGGGGTTTTTTTAAATCAAACTGAGATTTGTGGGTTTATTATTATCTAGTGACTTTAGGAATAAGCTTGATTTTGCTGCAAGCACTACATGATTATCAGAAACAAAGTGCTAACTATTTTGATATTAATTGTCAAAATTTCAGCAACTGAGTTATTTTAAAATTACTTAATAGAAGCATCTCAAAATCAACATTTCTTCACAACAGGAATCTAACATATTTTTCCCTTTTATTAAGCTAAACAGAAATACAATACTACTGCTAGCCTAGTTTTATTTCTGGAGATATGCTGTAGCCTAAAATATTGAAAGAATATTATTTTTGATACTTTGACAGCAGCATAGCATTGCACATAAAAGTTCTGACTTCCACTTTGGGCTGGAACTACCTGAGAAGCAAAGCTTTATTAAACATAGGGTTGGCAAAATTTGGCATGGTGTAAATTAAGTATGATTTCTACAACACTTTTAAATAGACTTTAATATGAATCTAGAAGATTTTCTGTTGAGCTGTCACCTTTATGTTTAATTATTTGTGATGGGTTTTTTCCTGTCATTATCATAATATTGATGTTGCACAGAGTGACTTGGTAAGAGAGCCCTCCCATGGCTAATGCAAACCCTGCTGGGTAGCTTACTGGATAAAACAGCCACCACTTCTGAACAAGGCTAAACTGTGTGCATCTCATGCAAGTTGTTGTGTTGCTATGGAAGAGAGCACAACTTGGACTATGGCGAATACAGGCACATCCACAGATATCTCCAAGCAGCCTCTACCACCAGCAGCCACAATCAGTGGCACAGTTTTTCACATTTCAGGTTTTTCTGACTCTTACACATTCTAATAGTGACCCATGCAGACATTTTTAGCCTACCCAAGAAAGCAGTTTTGAATCTGGAAGTATATGTTAAAATTACAATCATATAAATGTATTTGTTTCTGCTGCTAACTAAATGTATGCCAGATCTGCCATCTGATGTGCAAACAAAATGAAGAAGTAGTAAAAAGAACAAGTCAACAATATAATTATTAAAGATAGCTGTCTCTGGGCTACATTTCTTGTTTTAGAATCAGCTTATGAAACTCCTACATATATTGCTAAACTCATGGAAATAAATTCAAAGCCTTCATAGGCCTTACTCAAATGAGAGCTCACATACACATAGGGAAGGAAAGATGAGATGATTTTGTCTTCTTATTCATAATTCTCCTGCAGTTCTTAGATTTTCAGGATGGGTGTGTGAGGTGGCCTGAGTTAAGAAGATTGGTCACCCTTATTTCAAACATCTCAGAGATAATGGGGGGTAGGATCTGCTGACTCAGGATTGGATAGGGTCTCTAATGGATTTTCTGACAGGGAGAAAGGGGCTGGGTTTTGTTCGGCTAAAATGAAGCAATTGTTTAGTTATTCTGGATTTTTTTTCCTCTCCAGGAACAAGAAAGATTGTTTGGCAACTATTCAGCCAAGTAGCTGAATATTAGCAGTGATTCAACTGTTTTGATTCCATAGTTTTCCTAACTAGTTGACATGGGAAAGGAGAAGCAGCAGATGAAAACCAATGGGTGACGGCTGGATGACATCACTCTTGGATCAATCTCAAGAGCAAGGTTTTACAGGATGATAAAACAAATACATCACTGGATAAACATCTGAGTGCAAGTAATTCTTAATGGTCATTGTGAAACCAGCAGGGAAGGATCAACAATTAAAAAAATAATTATAAATAATAATAAAGCAATAGTTGGAAACAAACAAAAAACCCATGGAAAAAAAACAACAGAAAAAGAATCAATACAGATGGACGCCAGTATTCCATATATACTGGGAAGTCTAATGAAATGTAAAATTATAAATTAATTGGGTTAATTAATGGGTTAATAACTAATATTAATTCTTGCAGAGACTTAGGGACTTGCTGTTGACAAATCAAGACTGCTTCTTTTCTGAAAGGAAAGCATGTTACTGAGCTGCATCAGTATAGGCATCCTGCTTTAAAAAAAATAAAACTCACAACCCCAAATGCAAAGTACCATCTCATGTTTGATTAAGCTATAAATAGAGATCTAGATTCAAATGCCCATATTTTTAGAAGAAGGAAAGGGAACAAACCCAGTAATTTTTGGTGAAGAAATGAGGGAATTAAAATGAGCCCCTGATCTGAGTATCTGAAGAGTAAAGCAGTAACAGTTTCATAATGTGGTATGGAAAATTCTGATGGAATAGTTGATAAATTGTAAGAATAAACCATCCAAAAGGTATAGTTTTGGAGAATTAGAAGATTTTTATGATTTTTCAGGCCAGGCTAAACACCCATCTGTTACAGAGTGCTTAGGGATAATGAAGTTAATTCTGCCATAATCCCAGGAAATGGACTACAAAATCTCTCAGGCACCTTTCACACTGAATGCTTCTATGAAATACTTCACCCATTATTTACATGACAGGAAAAAAATATATCTTGGGAGCCCTAAGTATTCTAAATGGGAGGTAGCACAAATGCAGACCACAAATATTGGTTCTTTTCCATCCAAAGTAGTTTGGTTTACTCTCCCCAAGTGACATTTCCTTGGGTGGAAAAAAGGGACAATTGCAACTGGATTAGGAAAGTGAGTGAACTGAATGAAGTACTATACGTAGCACTCAGAAAGCAGGTCAATAATTTTGGTATCAATATAGCGCATGTAACATTAAACACCAAATGACCAAGCATTCTCTGCAGTCAGACTTTGATGTTGGAAGGTGGGTGGGCCCCCAAGTCAACTCATGTTGCCTCATTGCACTTCCTTTAGAGCATTCCCCATCCTTAGCACATACTATTCCATGAACCAAGGGCTACTTCTTCCCTGGGCTCTCCTTAGTGGCGTTTTGACATCTTCTCTCCTAATTTTAGCTCTCTGCCTCAGCTGAATTTTTCCTCCATTTTATTTGAAGGATGGGGACCATCCTGCCAAGCGGATATTCCCCAAGTCTCACAACTCTACTCAAATGGTCTCTTATCAGGGTGCCCCTGAACAGCAAGAGCTCATAACTCATTTGAATGGGAAACAGTTGGGGACTTGCCACACTTCATCCTACAAGACTGTTGACACAGTTAGCAGCTGTTAGTGTCACTCTCATTTTTACCAACTGGGAGCATATCAAAATGTTACACACACATTCAGCAGTGTAGTCTCTCATTTTTCAGTTTAATGGGAATTAAGCACAGACATCAAGGGGAAAATACACTCCACACTTGCTAAGTATTTTATATGTTCGTTTTTTTAACTTACTTGCTAGGGAGAGAAAAAAAGAATTCAAGTTTAAGGCACTTCAGGAAAAATAATGTTCCCTCAAAGCCAGTTAATACCAGTAATAGTATCATTTAACTATGCAAAACTTTATTCCACAGCAGGGCAATTAAAATTGCAGTACCACACTCTTAGTTTAGGGAAACACAAAACTTTATAGCAATTTCTTGGTAATCTAAGCAAAATGAGATCAGCAAGCCCCATCCAATTCTCAACAGACAACTGTCCACATTGCAAAACTGTGAAAGCTTTGCTGGCAGACTTATCTGGGATGCCAAGAGTGTAATAGCCATGGACTCTAGACACATGACCATAAGCAAATGGAGGAAGATGGAGATACCAGATCACTACTTTGCATAAGGCACAGCTTCTTCTCCTGAAACGGAAGTGAGCTTCAACACTAGATTAAGCTAGTGTTTTTGACACATTCACACTAGCACACGTCACTTGAAAATTAAAGTCCATAGAACATCACCTACTATACTTGCACTTTATTTCATAGCAGCTGCCAGCAGCCATAACTTGTATATGTTGGCTGCAGTTTTTGTTCCACATTCTGAAAATAAAGATACAGCTCTTCAATTCTGAAATCTTGGATACCAGCAAGCAGTTAGGATAAGTAAATTATAACAGTTGTGTCATTATTTCACTGTTTACAATTAATGTACGTGCTATTGACAGGGAAAACATTTTCATCAATGGATCACGCAGGCTCTGGGGTGACTCTCAGCTCTGGAGTATTTAAATACTGTGATTTAAGATGTCACCATTGGCAGCTGTCACCCACCTCTAAACTTAGCAGCAGCAGGAATAATCTTGTGCCAGACCTTCAGCCACTGCAATTCACAGCCTGACATATTTCCTTAAACCACCTTCATCGCTTAGTCAATGCATCTGTGTCCCAGACTTACCCACCTGCCTGTGAGTCACAGCAGCTGAAGATCTGGAGTCCCTTTACTCTCCCTGCCACTGCAAAGGAGGTAGTAGCCTTTGGTTCAGGAGTGGACAGACAGCTTCTGGTGACAGCAGCCCAACATGTCATCACTAGGACTACCATGCTGTAGCTTCCACTACCACATCATCCTCAGGAAGCAATCAGCACACTGTCACATAGGCTGCAACTCTCCCTGCAGTGCTAGCACAACTAACAAATTCTCTTTTGGGACAGAAAGTTCAGGGAACTACTGGAGAGAGTCCAACAAAGTGTTACAAATATGATCAGGGGACTGCAGCACCTCTCTCATGAGGAAAGGCTGAGAAACCTGGAACTGTTTAGCCTGGAGAAGAGAAGACTGAGAGGAGACCTTATCAATGCTTGTCCGAAGGGTGGGTGTCAAAAGGATGGGGCCAGTCTGTTTTCAGTGGTGCCCAGTGATAGGAGAAGGGACAATGGGCACAAAGTAGAACACAGGAAGTTCTACCTAAACATAAGGAAAACCTTCTTCCCTTAGAGGGTGACAGAGCACTGGAACAGGCTGCCCAGAGAAGTTGTGAAGTTTCCTTCTCTGGAGACTTTCAAAACCCTACTGGACACATTCCTGTGCAACCTGATCTAAATGAACCTCCTTTAGCATGGGGGTTGGACTAGATGATCTTCAGAGATCCCTTCCAAGCCCTACCATTCTGTGATTCTGTGATACATTATTCTAAACCGTGAGCTCTCTCTAACCAGTCCCTTTCAGTAGATCTCAATGCTGTCATTCATTTGCAATGATTAAAAAGTTGGATCTAAATAAAATAATTTACCATGCGGCAGTGGGTGATGTATAAAATAACTGAGAAAGCTGAGATTTGCTATAAAATATGTGCTCTGACAGCTTGCGAGCATTGTTTCTGATAACACACGTGCAGGCATACACACTCAGTCAAAATATTATCTCTCATATCCCAAAGAAATGAAAGCAAATAAGCATGTTGTGTTCCTTTCTTCTGCAAATAATACTTCTTCCTTCATTCCCTCCTCTCTGCTCCTCCTTCTCCCTCTTTTTCTTTTTTAAATTCTAAAAAAAAGAAAAGATAAAAGTAAAATAAAAACAGTGTTTAAGCTCTATCATTCCTGGATTACTGTCTGTAGCCAAACCAGGATAATTACTTAGCTACTAGTGGTATATGATTGTAAATAACCTAGGGGAAAAAAAAAAAAAAATGGTTTGGAAGATCTTCCAATCCTTGGACTACAGCTCATGGGAAGTCAGAATGTTTTTTCGTGTAAATTTATAATACGGACAGAAAATCACTCAAATTCTCATATGGCAATAGTAAATGTTTTAAGAAAAATGTTTGAAAACAAAATTGTTTGGATTCAAAATGCTTAGCTGGTTCNATGGGGAAAATCAGCTCAGACAGACCCACTACACCTATGCTTCTGCAAGTTGTGACATAATGAACCACAGTTATTTGTAATGAAAGGAAGAGGTGTCATTGCTGTAGGACACCAATTCTGACACAGATTATGTCAAAACTGTGTATCTTCTTAGACGTTCATTTCAGAGAGGAAAAAGACACAGCAACAATACTGCAAGGAAAGAATTATTTTCTTTAGAGACCAAATACTTAGAATTCAAAAAATCCACAAGGAAACCAGCAAGAAGCTGCCTGAAGGTCAGTTCAGGGAAATTTTTGACTTTATTTAAAATTGACTTATTTAAACACTCTTTACTGGTTTTCCTCATCCACCTCCACAGACTGTGAATCTTCCTTCACAGAAGAAATGCGTTCACAAAGCAAACATCTGAACAGAGTTAAAACATGAGCTTTGCAGCATTTCAGCCTCATCTTAGAGGGTGGGCTTTCCGCCAACTGCTAAGAAGAAACTGTATTGCCCTGCCTACCAGCTCTTGAAGAGGTGAGATGTACAAGTTAGAGGCAATATCTTAGTTTGACAGAATGAGATTTATCAGACACAGTCCCCAATAAAGACAACATAATCCAATCTAAAATAAGTCACTTGACTACACAAATTTCTTTCACAAAGGCTCAAGCCCGATTTAACGTAAGAAGAAACACACGGTTCTTCATTGCTTCTGATAGACACACAAATTACTGCTGTTTTTGGACTCCAATACTAGATGACAGCAGCTGCAGGTGGAAGATGAATCTTATCTTGATAAATATCTAGACTAGTCGAACGGATTGTGCTTCAACCACAAAGTAGCAGCTTTCAAATTCCTTGCTTTTTACCTACTACAATGCATGGCAACTAAATTTCTGTGCTGTGGCTGCTTATCTTCATAAGGCCATAACAGAAACCACTTTAAATCAAAGGAAACGGCTTCTGCCACACCCATCCACCCAAAAGATGTGTTAACAATTGTTCTGATTTTGGTTAGCTGCACAGCTCTTACACTGTTGGGGTTTTTTCCTACAGAAGAGAACATCTTAGCATTGCAAAAAATGCCACCCCAGAGCTCTCCTCTCCTATCATGACCTCAAGCTTGTTTCCACACTACCCCTTCCTGCATGCTGCCACCTCTTGCTGTGAAGGCTGTGGCTTCCCATCAGGTCTAGTTAAGTGGAGTGTTTCCCAGGAAGGAGGCACAAAACCAATAAAGCAATTAGTGGCCAATTAAATTAATTAACACTGTTTACTCATAGAAGAAAAGCAAGCCTTAAACAATTAGCAGCAAGTTTATTTTTAAGAATAAAAAAGCCTTTTGAAAACACCTTCTGAGTGACAATGTTTGTTTATTGACAGCCATCGAGGTATTGCATTTTTCTATCCTTCCTAACTCATTTCAGATGTTGGGAGAGCAAATGGTCATTCAAAACAGAATATGCTTGGTTCGAAGAAGGGAACCATTTTTCACAGTTGCTACGGTTTAGTGCTGTGATCTTTTGCACTGATTGGTAGCTGATGTTAGGCAATGATCACACTAGCAGTCCTGCTGAGAGTTAGGAATTATCAGCAACAGCAAAAAATTAACCCTTGTGTCCAGCTCCCCAAATAGAACATGAGAAAAATATTTCCTAGCTTTTAGAAAGTGTCTCGTCAGTGTACTACAAACTTGCATACATGTTGTTATACCCTGCTATTGGCTTGGCACTTGGGGAAAAATTTCACATAATAGAAAACAGGGACAAATACAAACTGCATCTATCTCATGTATGTAACTGTATATTTACATGCACGCATTTCTTAGCCCTTTCCCTCTGGATGGCTGAGGACAGAACAGACCAAGTCTCATAAAGACTTGTCTGTCTCCACTCTGCACATAGAAACCATGAAGAGCAGAAGCGTGTGGCTCTTGCAGTAGGGAAACTACAAATTTTTGCTGTACTCACATGAAACAGATAAACATCAAATGCATTTCATGCAGACCACCAAGTATCAGAGTCTTAGTTGCATGGACATGGATAGGACTGAAAGTATTAACCCCAAAAATACTGAATTGAATCTCATTAATTTGTAAAGTTTTTAATATTTACACTCTTCAAGAATTTCCTTTTGTCTTCTATACTGAATTAGGAATGTGGGATCTAATAATGCATCTTTATGCATCTGTTACAAGCCCTTCTTTTCTTTCCAAGTGTATTGAAATGTTATCTTCTAGAAGCTCTTTCCTCTGGGTCTACCACCCTTCAAGTGATTCCTTTAAACACATCAAGCATGACTAAAGGATTCCCAGACTTGAAAAGCCCACATAACAGATACTTTTTTCAAATTATGATCAGCAAATTTTCTCACATAACAAAAAATGAAACCAGCTGAACACAGACGTTATTTTGCTGTGTAGTCAGAGTATTATGGAGTAAGTGGGACAAATCTGATCTCTGTCTCACATCAGCCCAATGGCATAGATACTGTACTCAAAGCTCTAAAGAAGCATGACAGAAATTTGATTTCACTATCTGTATACATAGATGATTTGCCACAGCTGATAAATGACACCAGAATTAAAGACTCCATTTCTCTTCAGTACCTCTATCATGCTATGACTCCAATTTATTCAAGTTCTTTATAAAAATATGATAATACCAAAAAGTGTTTTTGAAAACTGCTGGTCTGGTTTCACCATGTAAGTGCATAAGATATATAAGGTTAAGGGAAAAACAAGATACATATACTTCAGTTTTAGAAATGAAGCAGATGAAGTAGTCCTCCTAAAAGTCAGAGAACTAGTATACAAATTTCTCAGCCCAAGAATGAAGACCACATTATCAGCATGCTTTTAAGGGAAGTGGACCACATAAATGATTACCCTATCTCTAATATAACTGGTTTGACTAATTTAATGAGACTGAACCTTTTTTCTTTTTTGCCTTTTCAACATGGAAGATATTCTGAGCCATATTTATTTTTGCTTTCAAATAAATTTTTAACTCACAGTATATTGGTGGAAAAAATTAATAAGAATTTTCACAATTTTTTAAAACAGCTGAAACTTTGAACTTACAACTTTGAAATGATAAATTAAATATTTCATAAAGAAGGATTTATAGCCTTTTTCTATCATCCCATGGAATTTGACAATATTAAATTACTTAAAAGAGGTTTCCCTATTTTACTTCAGGAATATATAGACATAATGAAAAACTTATTTTAAAATATCAAACATGAGGAACTCACAGAATAAAATATCATACTCAGCCCATTTTCAGACAGGACTTCCTAAAATATCCACAGAGTAAAAAAGCATGCAAAAAATCCTGGAAAATTAGATTTTAAAATATTCTAAGTAAAGAAACATTTTACACAATAAGGATAAAAAGGCAGCACACACGGGTCTTGATGTATATTAGTTTTTGTATAGTAAGGAATGATTTGAAAATTACTTGGTTTTCCTTGAGATCAACATGAGCTACAGGCTGAAGTTTTGTCTTAAACTTTTGTGAATTCGTACAGAGAAGCTGATACTGTCCTTTTTTAACCAGAACTGTTAAAAACCATTGGATAGCAGGATATAAACTGTGAGGATGTGTACAGACACAGCCAGGCCTGCAGCCAAATCCTCCTCACCTGCAATTGTTAACTGGAACAAACACATCAAATTCTGCTCACAGGAACAACACAGCATTGTCATTGTCCACCTCAACTGACCTCAACAACCTGGTAGCATGGAAATGTGTGCAGACAGTACACTCAATAAGCACGGTCCTGTGAGCTGAGACCCAAGCTCAATTCATCGGTCTTCCACAGGCTCTATCCACCATCTTTCAAGCAGTATCACCTCAGTTTCTCCAGCTATCCAGAAGGATAAATTATACTTCCCTTCAGGGATGGATGCTGTAGTGATAAATACCCTATAGACACCCATCTGCAACAGAAATGGCACTACAAAGATAGAGAGTCATACAGTATGGCAGCTTTAGGCTTGGACTAGGGCAAGAACTTCTCATGATCTGCCCTCACAGCTGACAATGGAGCCTACATTATCATG
>VYZX01011019.1:6403-32337 GCA_013401335.1 Brachypteracias leptosomus | reverse complement strand
ATTATCCTGTTATGCCCTGTGGACTCTGAAGTACACCAGGGAGAACACAGCCTTCTGATATTTTGAGGACAAGGCACCAAAGGCTGGGAGGTTAAGTTCTGCTAAAGACAGTGCAGGCACTGCTACACTATGCCAGCCAGGAGTATTTGGAACATCCAGAGTTCTTCCTATGACACAAGAGTTACCAAGACAACCAAGGGCAGGGTCAGAATAACAATTTTAAAAATCTTATCTGATATATATTCTTTTCTGTTAGTTGTCTGGGTTTCCCTTCATTGGTTGGGCTACAAGAAGTTTTCTACATGGTCAATGAGCTTGGCCAAGGAGGGCCAAATTCATGGGTTTTTAAACCACTGACTTCATTCAAGTGACTATTTACACTAGAATTATGTCTGACCCAACAGCTTGAATGGTTCTCATCTACTTTCATTCAGTCTTTCATTAAGCTCAGTGTGTCAGTGACCATTGGTTTCTTGTAGATTTTGATCTCTGACATTTATTTCAGTAACGCTCTTGCTCTAATATCCTAACTTTCTTTGGTAATAGAGAACAAGAGACAACAAGCTCTTAGAAGAAGGCTATGTATATCCTAGGATTATAATTACTCCATTTGTGGTATTAAAGAGATTCCAGTCCCTAAAAATCATGGATATCTGCCACATCTGTGTGGGCACATCAGAACCAGCTTTACACCAATCCTGGTCTATAGACATGCAAAAACATAGCTCAGCATGAGTTAACCACTTGGCTGCTCAAGCAGTTTTGTGGATATACTAGAAAATTTACCTTTTGTATACACAGGAATCAAGCATCATGACCTTACAATGGAAATACAAGAAAAGAGTAGTGTTTTCTTACCTCTAACATTTAAAACCATTTTTAAGGACCACCAGCACTTACAAACAGCAAGTTAGTCTTTGAAATGGGATTTTAAACGAAAGAATATTCTCAATGAGTAACTTAATTTCATTTGTAAGTTTGGAGCTGACCACAGTGAAATTGACAAGAAAAACACTTTTTGAAGAAACAGATATAAAACAGGGAGAAACCCATAGTATCAGAAGAGTTTGAGTTTGACCTGCTGTTTCTGAAGTCCAAGTGAGTTCATTGCTGAAGTAAATGAAAATAACAGCAGACCAGAGTCTTTTTGAAAAGCCCACCTGCAAAGAAGAAATTCAGTATCCCGTTCACATTCAGTTTCTGTGCACAACAAGTTCCTGTCAGTCAAACTGAATTTTAATAATAAATAATAGTGTTATTTTTCTTCAGTGTTTCTTCCTGCATTATAACTACACCTCTACAAATATTTCACCAGAAAGTATGGGACCTATTAACTTTATTTTTTCCTCAGTGTGGCATTTGAGTAAGCCTTAGAAGGCCCCCAAAAGGGCATATTTTCAGCACTTAGCATTGCCAGAGCAATGCAGTAGAAACCTTAATCAGGGCTCTTACTTGGATTGAAATATATTGTGATTAAGCGACCATCCCATTTACGCAAAGTTTTCCTGAACCGCCACTTAATGTAAACCAAATGTCTTCTGCAACTCTTTCCTTCTACTGAAGCATTTTGACCCTTAGACACCATATTAACACCTCTAATTGTAACTGACAGGGCAATTTCCTGGTTGCCATTTTGCGAGACAAGCAGTGAACACTAGCCACAAGCAATTTATGACCTTTGACTGTCATATTAACGCTTTTAATTGTAATTGACAGGGCAGTTAGGCCAAAAAGTGTCCCAACAAAGCAGTTTAGGCAGTAGTGAATGTCCTGCTAAAGCAAAGAAAAGAGCATCAAGTCATTAAGGTGGGGGAGTGATACAGAGAAAGAAGAGGTGATACCTGAGGTTGGACAATCATCAAATTCCTGGTAATTATCACTGACTATTTTTTGCTTCCATTTGCCATCACATTCTCTACTAAAACCTAAACTATTTCACTAAATGAGTGGAATTAAATTTTAACTTTCAAAGATAATTTTCCAAAACATTTGAATTAAAATTATTTTCAGGATCCCCTGCCCCCACTAATGACATAATTTTTAACTTCAACAAATTTCATGTTCTTTGATCAAACAGACGGTTCTTCAGCATTTGCTGTTTGAAAACATAAATGTTTAAATAAAACCAATTATCTACAGTCTTAGAAAGTATGTAAAGTTAAGGCACCTCTGGACAACAGCTGCTGAAGCATTCTATAACATGAGACTAAATAAGCAAAAGGTTATCTCAAGTGGAAGAGAGGAGAGTGCTGTGGACAACTTACACTCACTTTTGGTTAAGCTGGCCTTTAGAGGGTGAAATATCGTACTCACAAACATTTGAGAAGGTCTGATATCATTCAGCTGTGGGTAAGGGGACTAAACAGATGCTAGAAAGATTCTCCCTTATTGATATTTTAGTCCTACGTGCATAAACACTGACCATTAAATTTGAGAATTTGTTTGATCTGACCTATGGATGGGTCATATTCAGCTGAGGTAAAGCTACTGGACACTTCCTTATTACAATCTATCAATCCTTTTTCCTTCTAAGGAAGAAGTAAAGCACTACTGTTAACTTGAAATCTAAGCAATGCCTGTAAGAATACTATAGAATCTATTCTCAGTTTTATATGTCATGTCAAATCAGCCAAATTACTTTATATTTTATTTCCAAGAACTTTCTAGCTGTACAAGTTTTGTCTTCCCTGTGTCCCTCAAAATAAAAGGGAGAAATTCACATTAAGTCTAGAAAAACTGAATAGTCAGTGTTACCAAACACAGAAAGTCAGGAAACTGAGCAGCAGAGAGAGATTCTAGTCCAAGGGTGCATTTCCATGAGTATCTTTTTTGGCAGCAAATCTAGCTTTCCCCCCGCATTCATCATCTTGTTCCCAAAGCAGCCCTACAAACAGCATGTCAGCTTAACTGAGAATGAAATTACACATTATAAACAGACACTCTTGCAGACTCTAGTACAGGAAGATCTTCCTTCCTTTCTTACTTTCAACTACCATTCCTTCTACAGGCTTGACCTAACCCTTCGCATGTGCCAGCAGGACCATGTCTCTGCTGAGCCATTTCAGCTCACTACCCTCTGCAAAAACACACAGACCTTTTTTGGTGGGATTACTTTTCTTCCAGCTTAGTGAGTTGAATCAGCTCAGGTTCCCCTGAGAGGGGCTGGGCTGTGTGGCCATCAGAGGGGAAATGGGGGAAGGAGGGTTACAAGCTCTCCCTTTTAGAGACGCTGCAACAGACTTAGGGTTACTGAAGCTCAAAGAATAATGTGCTACTTCATCCTGAAAGGCAGTTATGGAGAGAGTATTACCAAGAAAAGACATGCAATAGCACTGCATCCTCAGGGTATGTTTCATTGTTATTGTTACAAGATTTTATATGTTATCATACAATCATAGAATGGTTAAGGTTGGTGTCATTAACTATTTTTAATTATTTTTTAAGTACCCAAGTAACAAAGAAGCCTAAGTCTTACTTTTAGAAATGCCTTATGATGATCTTCATAGCAACATACAATCCTTCAGTGACTCGTTCTAATGGTGTTCAGTGCCCTTAAGTATGTTTACCAGCTCAGAAATTATCATAAATGAGAAGTGGATTTGTGCTCTTTCAAATCTCTTGACATAAAAAGAGACCCAGATTGCAGACTGTCTCCTGCAGACCCTCCACTGATGTTGCTTCCAGTTCATGGTTTAAGATACACTGCTATGTCTTAGAAAACATTTAGACTATGTAGCTTCATGAATACAACTGAATGAGGCAGAAGTTGCAGTAATGTAGCATCACAATGAAGAAAATTTATTTATTAAGGCTTTTTCTTCTTGACATTACCAGTTTGATCTGATTCTGGTTGTTGACATTCAGGTGCTTCCACTTTGCAATGCATTCTCTCATTTAAGGCTAAATGGGATGTTGATGCATGAGCCTTGAGCTCAGTCTAAATTTAAGCAGAAAAGTTTTGCACTGTTGCAGCTTCTCAAAAGTGGTTAGAACTGGGGAAGAGGAAAAGATCACATCTCCTCCAGCTTACACACAGCATGTAGCATGGAAGTTAGTGACAAACTATGTAGGGAAGACAAAACCTGTTTTTTTAATAACTAAAATTACGAGCAAAAAAGAATTTGAGGGGAGAATAATCACAAATATTCACCTGCTACTGAAGCCTTTACTGTGGTCAGAGAAAGCAAATAACAAGGAAGACTCCATCGTTGATAACATTTTCTAAAAAATATTTATCTACTGCCTTGTTAGATGTTTTCAACTGGAAACCCTCTTGGTCCAGATACCACTTTCTAAAAAGCCATTTAAAAAAACCCAAATTCCCCACTTTGTCTTTCCATTAATAGCACAATAGACCACCAAATTAGAAATAAAAGTCAGAAAATGTTATAAACCAAACCGAGATGAAAAGTACTATTCCTCACCTTTCTCTGCCCTTTCTTATCAGCCAAAATATTCTGCTTTGCTGCTTACATTTAGACATGTAACCTGTAAATAGGCTTCTAATTTTCTGATTGCTATATCAGTGTGTGATAGCAATTTAATTAAGAATTTAATAGCAACTTTGAAAAAAATAAAAAAGGTATTCTTTGGAACCTAAACCTGATTAAAGTCAGGGAAATCTTTCTGCCTTTGCATTATTGCTTGAGAGAACATAAACAAACTATAAGACACAACTGTTTGACAAGGACATACTCTAAATTGCTACCTGCTTAATAAGCCTCTATGGAGAGCCTAAGCTGTTTCAGATGAGAGTAGATGTTTGATCAGATGCATGAAGGTTATTTTAAGTAAGCACGCAACTATCTTGTCTGGTCTTTCAACAGCTAGATACTTCTACAAAGATCCATGGGAATAGGGGGAGTTCGACTTTAGTAGACTTTGCAAGGGTCCTGGAGGACTTTCTAAGAATGCTAAATAAACAAGGTCTCTCATTCCACCCAGCCACAAAGAGCTAACAAGCCCCCGCGCCCCCCTCCCTGTCCTCCAGGAGCTATACCTCCCACCGGCAGCCCACACTCATCAATACACAGGAGCCCCAGATATCACACATCAGACCCTGCTGTGATGAGCAAACACCAATCAACAGCCCCATTAGTCTCCAGAGGACAGTGTGGTTTGTTTACAGTAAATACTGGATCGCTGCCAGTGGAGGGCTGTGCAGGAAATGCTGAGGAGGCTGTTCCACCTTCTGGTTCAGGCCCATTTGGAAGTTTGGGGTTTTCATGCAGGGGAGCCCTGGGTTTTGTTTTCTTGTCTTTAAAAAAAAGAAAACAAGCCTGGTGAAAATGCAATCGTTAGAAATTAACAGCAATTTAGGATTTTGTTGTTACAAAGCCTTCAATCAAAATGACTACATCTTCAAAAGCAAGCAACTTATGAAGAACAACGATATAGCATTTTACATGGGAGGGAGCATTTTATCAAGGGAGAGTGCTAACCTTCATTATCTCACCATTACCCAGCTTTATTCGGATGCTTGGTACTGTTCTCCAGCCCTTCAGCACTTTGCAGTAACATGTACTAAGTGCATTGGAATCACCACGTTTGGCTTCCAGAGCTGGCAGAGAGTGGAAGGGATTTGAGCGAATGCTACAGCTTACAGAAAAGAGTGAGACGTTGGGAGAGGTTTAGGGAGAAGATCCAAGAAAGTTTGAAATCCATCCTGTGTGGTGTTCCCAGCTTACTGGCACATCAGGGTGACTGCTCCTCTCCAAGACACCAAGGGGGAAAGATTGCTTCCTCCTCAGCACATGCTTTGCATACAGCCTAGTGACTCTGCTCTGTTTGGAGACTGGATTCGCTTCTGACCCTTTGTTAACAAAGACAATATAATTTATTATTCATACATATCTGTAGTCGGAAGACGTGTGCTGCAAGTAGCTGATCTCATTCTTTGCTCAAGCAACACGTGACTCGGACATTGTTCAGAATGTTGGTCTTTTCCTTGGAAGCAAGGATTGAATTGACAGGGAAGTCTTAGTAGCCTGGCAGAAATTAACTTGAGCTTGAGCTCATGGGGAGAATTTAGTTTCTTATCTTGTGTGGCCAAGGTAAGCTGTAAGATGGTAGTTGAAGGTTGACCACTAAAGCAATCTCTACAGTGGCTAAGTATGTGGGGAAACATAAGGGGAAATAGGGCAATGGAAAGGAAGCTGTATGTTTTGTTAGTCAATTTTCAGAATAAAAAACCAACAAATAAGTTGCGCAAGATGCTTATCATGAGTCATTTTTTTCTTACTAATACTTGACAAAATTTTTCCTAGCATGACACAATGAAGTTTCTATGTAGGACGTGCACCCATTTCTTCTGAAATCCCTAAAAGCTCTGAATCAACTGCCGGGCATGTTTGTAACACTTCAGATGAGCCCCTCTCATCACCTCAAAAGAATGCTTACTTTCCAAAAGGGGATAAGGAGGGAAGTCTCTTATTATAGTTAACCAAACAACAAATTACATGTCAGCAACTACGTAACCACAGCATTCAGATGTCAGAAAATAAGCAGGCAAAAGCATTCAAATTTCAAAACTAATTTTCAAGATGTTTCAACATTGTGGTATATGTTTCTCTCTCTAACCCCTGGCTACTGGCCTCTTTTCCAAGTAACACTTATAATGTGTTCAAACCCCTGTGTGTTTGAGTATGCCAGCAGAAGCAGTTTTAAGGTACAGTGATACAACAATAAATGGATGAATTTTACATGGTAAAATGTTTATAGAAACTGGATTGAAAGAGCTTCTTGGTGGTTACACCTCTTCATCCACCCTTCCATTAACTTAATTAAGCTAACTCGTAAGCTTACAAGCCTGGGGGACTTAGAGAACTTGATCTGAAAAGAAAAATAAAGGGTTTAATCACCAGGCCAGGTTTTCCAAGTTGTCATGGCTCTAGTGTTTATACCCTGCACACTTATATAAACCCAAACTTCCATTACTTGCCTGAGAGTCTTAGATCAATACTATAGATAAAGGTAAAGCTTAAGGTAAACGATTACCCTATAAGATGATGGGAATAGTAATTTTAGTGAACATCAAACACATTAGGATACAGTAAACTTGCACAGACATAATAAATTCATCAGCTATTTCTGCTGATTGATTTGTGTTCCAGTTTAATTAGCCATGAAAGAGTCAATTTTTTTCTGAAACTTTCCCTCCCCCCTTTTTTGTTACAGATCATTGCCACAAAGGATAATCCCCAGCTGTCAAGTTAAGGAAATTTAAAAGGTAGGTTCTAAAAAAATTGTTACCAGTTGTGAATTCATTTTCATATAGACTTATTTCCCAATGACTTTTGTTGGAAAATCACATCTGAAAATAAACTGATATCCTTAAACTATTGCTTTAAAATTGGCTTTAAAATACCTCACAGGCAGAGTAGCCTCATGTACTGGAGATAATGACACGTAGAAAGGCAAAAGTGATATGGAGTGGCACAAAACCTATAATCTTGCTCTTGCTTAACTGTCAGCAAACAACTTCAAAACCACAAAATGAACACTGTAGATCTGGATGGCATAAGAAAGGACAAAAACATTTGTCATAAAGAGTATATTTTCTTCCTAAAAAATAAATAAACAAACCAGTGCCACAAATGAGTTCAAAAAATTCACAAAGAGTATCCATGTTTGTTTTAACTTGCCACTACAAAAGAAGAGGCAGGGAACAATAGTGAGGTCCAGCTGTTGTTTTCCTTGAAGAAGTCCCAGCTCCCAATGCAGAGAAACTACACTTGAGATGAACTGGCTGAGACAAATGTTCTGTCTACACTTTAAATGGCAGCTGGTTATTAAATGACTCCCAATAGGATGAACACTTGCTATTGACAATAAGGTAATATAAGGACCATGCAGAGCAATCAGGATGGGAATGTGAATGAAAAATCTTTAATCTGAAATTACAGCTGTCAGGGTTATATTATAAACATGAAAGTTGCATCTGCACTTAGAATTAATGTGTCCCAAAAGCCAAGTTTCTCATAAAGTGCATCTTGCAGATACATCTTTTATAAATAGACTACTGGTCTTCCATAAATCAAACTGAACTGTAGCCTATACTAAGGAATTAAAAGGGTCATCTCTTCTGGGGTTGGTATTTGTTGAACAGTATTTGGGAAAAATGAACATTGATTTACAAAGTCCAACACTGGTAGTAGTATTACTTTCTAATGATATTCAGTGACTCAAATGTGTCAAACAAATTACTTCAGTTCTTTTATTACTAGCCTCAACATGTAAAAGCATCTTTTCAAAATAAGAAGACATTTTCAAAAAAACCACTATTTAACAATCTAAGATGACAGTGCTGAACAATCAAATGTAGTACTTTTTATTTGCACATAGTTCAGATAAACAGGGTAAGCTCCATGCACGGGCATGCTAAACCTAGTTTGATGGGACCAGTTTAGGATCAGACATATAGCAATGTTAGCTATCTTCTCTATTCCATGGCCCCATAGCTCATGAGGATCACTTCAGTTCATTTCCCATGAAAGGGCAGAGACATTTCCATAGGCTGAATCTTTGCATACATTTTGTGACAGCTCATTTTGTGATCAAGAGTGAGTCATATTTATGTATTTGGTGATACCTGTGTTTTGATCATTTCAATAAGCTAGTATTTAAAAGGTCCTCAAAATCAAATTGTCACTCACAAATTCTTCAATGATTTGTTAGAAAAAACCTCACTACTCCAGTGTATACAGTAACAGGGGATGGAAATTAGTTAGGAAGATTGGCTGCAGCTAACAAAAGCTTTAAAACCAATAACCAGAATGATGTATATTATGAAAAAGATGTATATCCCCTCCTACAGTCTTCATACAGACAAATTTTCAAATGTGAATCTGTAAAAAATATGGGCCTAAAAGTAGAATTCCAAAGTATCTATATTCTCTTCCTCTTAACTGGGGTTTGGGCAATGATTTGGTGGAAAATGAGAGATCATGAGCTTCCTAGTCCCTCTGTTCTCATTAAGCAAGTCCTCTGTGCTCCTGAGGAAGTTAAGGGCCTCGAGACTGAACATTTGACTTAGCTTCCACCTAAAGCAAATTTATTACCATTAAAGTTCTTCCTGCCTTCTCACACCCCTCCCAAAATGCTGTCAAGATGCAAGAGCTAAATCCTCTGTGACGAATCTGCTTCTTCCCCTGGAAGGAGACAGCATACTGCATGTCAATGTTAACAGACCATTGAGTAATTGACATTAAAAAAAAAAAAAAGATCAGCTATGTGTGCCAGGAAGGGATTATATGAAAAATAATTAATTAAATAAATTTACATAAGCAATTCCTTGTACTCAGGTATAAAGTATATGCTATTTTCTCTCATTAGGAATACAGTGGGTACTTTCAGATTGGCTGATGAACTACTATAACGTAGCTGCAGAAATCGGTTGCCTGATTGCAAACCAAGAGATCCACCTTTTCTGCTGTATTATACCAAAAATTAGGTTCTGTGAGCCTAAAGGTAATGATTAAGAGGAAGAAACAATCAAAACATTTTAGAATAGCACATTAAAAGTTATTAATGTCTTCCCTGCAGCCTGATTAATGAAAGTAGACATATTCTGAAATTAACTCTGAATTCAATTAAAAGCTTTTTTTTCCCCTCCACCTCACTGCATTCAGAAGGTTACTTATATGTTTTCTGGCATTATTCAGAAATCCCAAGTCTTTAGGATGTGGCAAACAAAATTCTGAAAGTGAGCCCTGAATAAACAGGCAACAGCAGACTCCAAAATGACATTTTTCATAAGTGAATTTGCTTGTGCATTTTCAAAGCTACAGCATTTTTCTCTTCAAATTCCAAATTATTTTATAGTGTCTCAGCTTTGTTAAACTTATCATGTTTCACTCTTGAAGTGTCTCAGACCAAGGTGTTGAGTTCCCTCTAGGTATCAGAAAAGGATATTAGCATTTGTGTTGCAGGCGCACATAATCATTTTCATTTGTCAAACATTTCTCTGATAACTTGCCTTGAGAGTTATCAAATGCAATAGTAACTCAGCTTAGAATAATGTGGAACAACTTCTGTAAATCTAACTCTGTAGGAAGAAATCATATTTGATAAAGAAATTAAGTTACCTTAAAAACACAAGGAAACAATTTCAAACTTATGACAGAGATTAATAGAGATCAATGAAGAAAGACAAAAATATTTTTAAGGGTTTCAACCAAATGAAGATATCAATCCAACCAAGCAAATGAAGATATCAAGTTATCACAGTCAGTGAATTAACACAGTCCTCCTAAAAACAGGTAAAAAAAAAAAAAAATAAATCATATAATTTCATTATTCAGTCACTTCCTTATGAAAAGTGGCTGAGGAAACCAAAAAAAGATATTAGTTCATTATCAAATCTATGGGTATGAATTTATTCCAGGACAGGCAGTCCTGAATATCCTTCCTATTTAAAGTGAATGAAAAAAAACCCCAAACTCTCCACAAAATTTGAGATATAAAACAGAAAAGG
This sequence comes from Brachypteracias leptosomus, assembly GCA_013401335.1. Taxonomy (NCBI): domain Eukaryota; kingdom Metazoa; phylum Chordata; class Aves; order Coraciiformes; family Brachypteraciidae; genus Brachypteracias; species Brachypteracias leptosomus. The sequence goes on along the minus strand of VYZX01011019.1, from coordinate 21,863 downwards.
CACATGTACATTTGAGTTTTGTTACCTGGCCCACTTATTTGTCTTATCGATCTGGGAGGTCTTGTCGTTTAAAGATTTTAAGCTCTTCAGAGCAGAGGCCATCATTAGCTTATATGTTTGCTCAGTGTCTAGCATACGAGAGTGGCTGACAGCTCTAGGCCACAAATACAATTAGGATTTAAATAAAGAGTCAATTTGGGTTTGTAACCAGACTCATGTGAAAGGGCACTGCAGTAGCGATGACTCTACAACAGACAGGGAAGCAGAGACAGAGTCTTTCATACTTTTGAAATAGCTTTGCAACAGCAAAGAGAAAAAATTGAAACAGAAAAAGCCTTAAGACAGCTAAAACAAACAAGCAAACAAACTTGAAGCTCTGAATGAATACAATTGTTTCCTAGCTAGGTTCTTTGGTTCACAAGCACAGCTGTATTCAGCATGATGAGAAATCCAGGAACCAGATCAACAGGAAAGGTAGCACTACTTTCTTGAGAGGAGCATTGGCTCCCTGAAAATTAAAAATCTTACACATATGGAAAAAAGCAATCCTAAGAACCAAAACCTCCAGGGTGTAGCCTTCTGTATCTCCATTAAAGCAGAATGAATATCTCAAATTATGGTGTTCAGCCTTGTACCACATATGTCCTTTCTGAGATGCTCTGTGAATGTTACTCTGGGCCATTAGGTCACATTTTCAAGGCTTCATGCCATTGCTCCTTTTAGGTGATGATAAAGCTTTGTCCTATCAACATTTTAAGCACTGGATTTATCTTCCAAGAACTTTGAAGCACAAAGAGAAAGACATGTAATTTGTAAATCTCTTGACAGTAGGATATGTAACTGAGCACTTCCAACCAGAAGAAGTGGTCCCACACGTATTTAAGATGTCAGGCAAACCTTACTAAGTACCCAGTGACACTTGAATATTCTCTATTCCACTTGAAGCAAAACTGCAGACAATTTGTTTGCTCTCTATAACAAATGCTACTGCACAGTTGAAATATCAAAGCGCTCTTTGTATCCGAAGCACAGCTTCTTTGGACACCTTGTTTCCCACTCAAACAAGTGGCTGCATTTTTCTCTTAATCGAACAACGAGGGCCAGAAGTCCCATAGTAGGAAATGTGCCAGACAAATAAATTACACAGCAAATGCAAACAAGCCCTTCCCTGTCTACACCTAAAGGCTGCCTGTTGTCTATTAGTAGTTGTTTCAGCCAAACCCTCACTTAAGGAAGAAAAAATGAACAGGAAAGAGATAGGAGCAAGGGCTGATGTCCCAGAGATGAGCATGGCACTGTACCACTCATTGACTGAAGAATCCAGACAATTTCTAAAATTAACTCGTTTGATAAAATGAAATTCCTTGTGAACTGAGAGGCACGTCCTCAAAATAAGGTCTGGCTTTGAAGTAAAGCATATGGATACAACAGAATAGATTTTGTCATAATAAGTTTGGACTTTGAAGATGAACCTCCAATCAGAGAAAACAGTATTCCCTGCCTTATTCATGTTATCCCTTTTGTCCAGTCAAATAAGTCTTAATACTTTATAAATTAAGTAATATTTCACAATTCTGGCAAGAAGTATGTCCTAAAAGAACAGATTTTCAGCTTTAAAGAGCTTTTATTATCCTTCAAGGTGAACAATTTTGAAACAACTTTTCCAACACTTCCTTATTCTTAGACCAAATGAGTCAAAAGCTAAAACTTTTAGCACACCTCCTAAATCCAACTGCCTGCCCCCAGTGTCTTCTCTTTCTTCCTTGATCATGGGGCAATCAGAAGCAGAGGCTGCAGCTGGCTCTGGTGCAAAGACATTGCTCAGTGTCTGCCAGTTCCAGGGATGCTTGGCACCCAGAGAACCCCAGCCAGGAGATTTTTTTTCTTTAAAATCAGATTCCAGAACATTCAATAAGGGACTCACTGGCTCCAAGCACTATCATGGAAAAAAGAAAAGCAGTTGTTGCACTCGCAGACAACAAGCCCAGATGGCCAGCATAGCAGCACCCAATACATTTTTTCCCTTCTTTCCTCTCCTGATCTTCAAGAGGTCCTCACATGGAAGCACAGGAAGAAGGGCTGTCAGGGCAGAGCAGGAGAGGGAAGATACCACCATGGTTTTGCTTCAAATATTTCAGACACAACCCATCTCAGAACAGGGTCTTTGCTCAGATTGATATTTATAAATAAAGTTGTGCAGCCCTGCCTGATGCACTAACAGTATTTTCCACACTGGCATACAATACATTTGCAAAGTAATTGTTCTGGATATCTTTTTTCAAGAAAAATATGCCAAAAATCTTAAATACATTCAATGTCATCTTACTGTGAACCAAGTTAATCCTGTGAAGTTATTGTTATTGTTTCAATTATATGAAACAAACTACTGTAAAGGACTAAATTACCAAGAAAATCAATTACAATCAAATAATCAATACAATCAAATTTGTATTACAATTCATACTTTAAATCACAAAACATTCTCACACGAGCTGCAGCTTATTTTCTGAAAAGGATTGACATGGCATTTTGTCTTGCATTCGAAAGCTATCTTTTCCTATTAATTTGCTTTGAATAAACAAGCAAAAGATGAAGAAAATCAAAAGGAAGTTCTTGTTCATGCTTCTCTCACACATCTTCAGCTGTGTGTGCGAGCAGTTAAAACATGCAAATGCAGTTTGGAGGAAATTCGACATCTCTATTATAGATGAAAGGTAAACAAAAGCAGATGAAGGATTAGTGCAATTCCAAATTTAAGATATTGCTCTCAGTGACTTATAATAAAGTGGTGTTGCATACGGTGGCATGTTTTAGATGACATTTCAATTGTACAAGCAATTTGCATTCTATCTGACATTAAATAACGTTCTCATTATTATGAATTCTGGCAGCATCCCTGTCTCCACAGCATAAAGATATGAACTACGAGGCACATCTTAATGAAGGGAGTAAGTTTTCCTGTCAATCTGAAATGTGAGACAAGGCTGTACCTGGGCTAAACCTCTGGTAACATTATTGTGAGTTGCCCACTTCTGACATAGTACAAATCTTCAGCTAAAGCATTCTTCTTATTAAATAAAGATCTATAACTGAACACATGTATCTGTAATATCACTACAATCCAAAGAAAATTAAAAGACAGATTATGTCCAGGATATTACATGCACCACCACAGAGCACTGCGAGAATCTGGTATGATCCTGTTGCTAAGATACCTGGCTAATGCCACGGAAACAAGCCCTTCGTACTAATCTAGCACAATCCATGCATGCTTCCACATATTTTGGCAGGGGAAAGTAGGAGTCCACTGACAATGGTTTGGGATATTGCTAGCCAGCTCTCCTGAATTTATACATTTTTTATCTCTTGCTGGTAAGCTTCAGCAATCTGAGTGAAATAAGAAATGTAACACTCTGTTAATGGCATTTGGTTGTTTTATGCCATTTAAAACAAGCAAGATTACTTTTTATCCTCCTGCATAGTCAATAAAAGTTGCTTAAAAAGGTAATTATTTAAGTGCTTTTGGTTGCAAAATTGCGGTGCCCCCAAAAATGACTGCCCTTAATCTTTGTGATTTATACTGTAATATGCACATAAATGACTAACTGCATTTGCTGCCTCCATTGCTGTCTTCAAGGAGACTCTAATATAACAGTTTCCTTAGATGCATACTGAATAATCAATCAGGAGAGTAAAGTGGAATTATTTTAACACAAATAACTCACAAGACTGCACTATTTAAAACTGTTTTGCGGCTCTAAGCCTACCAGTAGCTCTTTGCCCAATAGACTAAAAAAAGAGTGAGGAAAAAAGGAGAGAGAAAAGAAAAGAAAAGAAAAGAAAAGAAAAGAAAAGAAAAGAAAAGAAAAGAAAAGAAAAGAAAAGAAAAGAAAGAAAAAAGATAAGACTAGTCATTTCATGAATGTGTGTAAAAATCTTACATAGAAGAAAACTGCTTCATCAAACAGCCTGGCTAGACTGCAAACTTATGGTCAAGCAAAGAGCAAAGTAAGTATTACACCTATCCTTTTTAAATATAAGAGAGATCTGTCTTCAGTGATGAAAACGTACTCTAATAAAATGTTCCTACTGTAAATCCAACAAGAATTAAAAGAGAATGTAAATGCACTCCCCATCTTTTTTGCAATGTGATCTCTCCTAAGCATCAGTGACAGTAGCTCTGTTGAGCTCAAGTTATGATAACAACTTTTGCAGATGTTCGTAGCTGTCAAGTATTATTCACTAAAATGTCAGAAGATGTGATAAAAAGTAAAAACAGAAGAATTCCTCTGTAGTAATCAGTCGAAGTCAGGAAGGCAGAGGTCACATATTAATCTCTAAGTATAAAACAGTGAGCTGTAGAGCAATAATGAAAATATTATATTAAAACAAGCAAGCAATTGTGTATGTGCGTGCATGCCTACATGTACATGAATAAGTGAAAGAAAGATACTTGTATTTCCACACTACATTTGCTTTCAATTCATTCATACTACGGATGCAATGTATGTTTTTCTGAAAGGATTGCATGCATCTCAGATAGCAGCACTTAGAAATTGTGTTGGTTTTATTCACTTTTTAAATTATTATTTTTTTAATTGTTTTCCACTCTGCAGACTCCCAAGGTCATTTTGCAACCTTTCTGTAACAGGAGACCTTATGGATTCCCAGTATCGTTTACAGGATTATGACTATTGCATGTCATGCCATACTCTTTGTTACTGTTGGAAACAAACATTACTTTCATTGATATGGGACATATAAGATGCAAAAAACAATGTATGGACAAGTGTCCACTCCTTTATTCAGAATGCTTTATACCTTTTGGAGTCCTCTGGGACTTTGTTGTAGTAAAACTATTTCTGAATAACTACCTTAGGGCAGCATACAAGGGTAACTGTATTATAAAACAGGAGATTGTTCATGACAAAGAAGAAATAAATCAATAACAGGTGCAAGTATCTCAGAAACTGTTACTTCAACATAAATTGTCCCTGTAAGAAGGACAGAAAAATGTTTTTACAAACCTTTTACTTTTTTCAATTCTCACTGGAATCCAAGTCAGAAGAGAAAATGGCTGTTTGCTTAGAATAAAGTGTCTGAGCTATCTATGTGAACCTGACTGTAATAGCAAAGGATGGTGCGGATCAATATCCATCTTCTTCATTCCTGAAGTAATAACTTTCAATAGGAAAATCTATTTACTTTTACTTACCTTTATTTTATTTCATTTTGCTTTAAAGAAGTCCATTCCAGAGGGAGGGTTTAGATTGCAAACAGCAGTTAACAAACTGATGGTTTAACTAAGGACTATAGGCCACTAGGCATGTTACCATTCCCTGTAGCCATTGGTTAGGGTTAAGAAGAAACACATTTACTTGGAAAATTTATTTATTATATAAACAATGAGTATTACAAGCCATTTAATGCATACAACCTTCTTACGTATAGCTCATATTGGAAAGGTCAATCAGAATCAAAGGGTAATTTGTCTAATCCTTATTTACAGCGTGCCCAGAACTGGCCAAGCCACTCCCCAGCAGAAGCAAAGGCTCCCAGGAACGACATGGCAGCAAACAGCTCCCTTTCCAGCCCCAATCCCGGGCACTGGCACAGCCTCCTCCGAGGAGCTGGTGTCTACCACAGCCAGCTCGTATCGTTACGCCTTGGAAAGTCTGCTGGGTGCAACTGGACAACATGAAATCATGGTTATCCCACTCAAAACACAGGGGTGGATCCCACAGCTCTTCTGGACAAACTTCTCAGGTCCACATATTTTTAAAAAAGGCAAATGAAACAAATGAAATGTGAAGAGAAAAGAGAGACAAAGCAAATGTGTTTTTTCCACTTACATAAACTCACTTTCAGCAAATTTGCATTCTCAGGATTCATCATATGGTTGATATGACCTTAAATGTTATATTGTTCATATTAATCAAAACAATGTATTTATTTACTTTTCTCTCTACCTTCCAACTGACTGTCAGAAACAAAACTTTATGGCAGCACTTCCAGCATCACCTGATATTTTCTCTTATGAGGAGGTTTTATTTTAATTATGTACTAAAACACTGTATCAGATAGCACAGCATCTTTCTAGTAAGTGCTATTTTCAAGCTTCATTATCTAGAGCACAGTGAAAGGCTTACTCATTTTAAATTCAGTTGAGAAACTAAAGCTCATTAGAAATTTAAAATATTTAAAAGTACATTTGTGTTTTCTGCAGTCACTGCTTTCCCTCCCTACTGCTAAATTCACCTAAGCCAAAATTAAATCAAGACCGCAATTTACCCCTTGCTTAATATTTAGAAGCAACCATCTGTCTTTCCATAATACACATTTTTGTGACTGTGGTAGCAACAGCATCCCTCACTATTCACAACCATGTCAATATCGAAGTCCAAATAAAAGAGACTGCAAGAGAGACTAGAAAGACAACACTTTATTCACACAGTGAATTTTATTAATAATAATTGTTAATTAATCTTAACTGAAGAAGCAGTGCAAAACCCCATGTCTGAATTCCAGGTTCTTACATAAATCTCAGAGCACTCAGAGTGTGTATTTGTAACTAAGAAAGAGATCACCAGCATTAAAACCCTGCTTATATCAACTACAGGATGGGAAATAAATTAGAGACTCTACTCTCTTTAGAATTTGAGGGGAAACATATACTAATATAGATGTAACCTGGTAAGACAATTAATTGCAAAGTAAAATTTGGAGAATACTAAGGATAAGCAAAATTTCATTGTCGCTAACATCTGCATATTTATTAGAAAGCAGATTGTGTGAGCATGTGCGCAATGAATAAATGAACCCTTAATTGTACAATTTTCTATGTAGGTTATACAAGTAGAGTTTTCACTTTTACATCTTTATTTTTTCTGTTATCAGGATAACAGGAAAAAAAATACAACCACATACAGAAGTATTGCTGCATATATCGCTGGAACACAGAAGATGACTATTGAAGCTAAACAGAAGCCCCAATAAATTTGAAAAAAAGCCATTGACAATTTTATAAAAAATAAAAAATAGTTTCAGTTGTTAAAAGGCACCCAGGGATTAGAAAAAATATTCAGGGTCTTAAAGGTTTTAGAAGGTTGGTGGTTTTGGGTCTTGAAGACAGTAATTTTTATTCATTGGTTTTTACCTGCAACAAATTTTGTTATGAAATTTCATCCACATTTTATTTCTCTTAATATTGAGCTGAAACTCAAAATAATTGAAACAAGGTAGAGGCATCAGGAATTAATTAAAGTTATTGCAGGAAAATCATAATATGTAATCAATGTTTCTGAGCTTAAGTAGACCAGGTAAAGGATTAGTGCTGCTATACAGAGAGGAACTGTGTTACAGTAAAACACAGATGAAACACTAGGGTAAGTAGTAAGTTAGAGGCTTTAGGCATAATTATGCTATATATAATTTAAAGCTCAACTTCAAAGTAAGTAAGTGCTATTAATTATCCTCTATCCAACACAGCTCTTAAAATGTCAAATTAAAAAAGACTATTGGTAATTGTATAAGTTATGGCAAACTAGCTCCCTCCAGCAGTGACAGGAGACAGCAAGAAAAAGAAAGCAAGATATGCCTTTCCCCTCTGATATTTACAGCTACTAGTTCTTCATGCAGATCAAGAAAGTAAAAACATTTGCCCTGAATTTCCACAGCCCCTTTTCAGGGACTGATCCTGCAAGTAATCCCTCCTGTGAAAAACAGCTGCTAGATCAGGCTTTTATTTGGGAATTCACCAAAGCTGCTGGCTGGACCTTTCTCTGCCACATCACATGTGGGACGTTCATACCTGCCCGTAGGGGAAGCAGAGTGGGTGTCAGCGGCACCAGCAGCAGAAGAGGGCAAGGGGCAGGCAGGCAACGTGGCCTCCTGCTCCCAACACGTGGCCAAAACTCGAGTCCCAGCTCTGCCACTGACACCAAGGTAAGGGATTTAATTGCTCAGATTCTTAACTTCGTGACTTGATTTCTCCTTCTGTAGGTGGGCAAAGGAGGCATGGTAGGAAAAGCACTCTTTGGGTTCACCACACAGTTCAGAAGCTTTACTGAGGCCTTTTTGTGCAATGAGAATTTGACCAGATTTCAGTGGTCCATGTAAAGGACTAGATATTATAGGCAAATATAAATATACAGATTAATGTGCATAGGAAGATTTGCTTCTATAAGCATTTGCCTAAAATGGAAATACTTGCATATAATTAAATTTCAAAGGACAGAGGAAAAGAAAAAAGAAAGCTTGAAATTGTGTTTAACCTATGCATTTTTTTCACCTCTGAGGCCTGCGTTCGAATTTGTGTTACATGCAAAGCGAGAAGATTTAGAGGAGCTCTCAAGCCTTGACTGTACATATATTTATATATATAAAACCAGCATCAAGTTTGTAACCTCAAGTTGTTGGGGAAATATTGTCATGACAGAGGAAATAAAGTGCTGGGCTGGGAAGTTTGTGCAATACCTGCCTGAAATATGCACTATGTTCGTTCTGGCTCTTAGCCACTGCTCACTCATAACCTCTATAATTCACCAAAATTATATATTAAAAGCACGTAATGAATGTTGAGCTATTTTGAGTTGAAATGCAGAGTTAATAGACGGTTGTCATCATGCCAGATTAATGGTATAGAGTAATTATATTAAAAAGCTGGCAGATCCTTATCAGAGAATAAATCTTCTAAGACAAGATTTCTGAGTAAATCCGTGTGTCCTGGTTTTGGCTGGGACAGAGTTAATTTTCTTCCTAGTAGCTGATACAGTCCTGGGGTTTGGATTTAGGATGAGAATAATGCTGATAACATGCTGATGTTTTAGTTGTTGTTATGTAGTGCTTATAGTATAAGTCAAGGATTTTTCAGCTTCTCATGCCCTGCCAGCAAGGAGGCTGGAGGAGCACAAGAAGTTGGGAGGAGACACAGCCAGGACAGCTGACTCAAACTGGCCAAAGGGATATCCCATACCATAAGATGTCATGCCCAATAAATAACCCGGGGGGAGTGGGCCAGGAGGGCTGGATCACTGCTTGGGGAGCAGCTGGGCATCAGTCAGTGGTTGGTGAGCAACTGCATTGTGCATCACTTGTCTTTCTTTGGTTTTATTTCACTCTTTTTGTCATATTCCTTTTCATTACAATTATTATTACTATTATTATTATTTTATTTCAATTATTAAACTGTTCTTATCTCAGCACACAAGCTTTACCTGTTTTCAATTCTTCTCCCCATCCCACTGGGGCAAGGAGGAGTGAGCAAGTGACTGTGCTGCTCACTTGCTGGCTGGGTTTAAACCACAACACTGCGATGTACAATAACTTGTAGATATCCTCCCAATTCAGATCAATTGAGTCTTTCATGCATTAATATTCCAGGAGGCACCTCCTCAAGAATACTATCCTGGGAAATAAGATCATTTGATGTAACTTTTGTTTGATTTCAGAGGGAGCCCAGTACCTAAAGATCATTAAGAATCTGGCCCTTAGGCACATTCGAAATTGAGAATTAGATGCGCCAATGTTGGATTAATGCCTAAATACCTTTAAAAGTACGGGCTTCGGAAAATCCCTTTGTGTGCCTATCAGCACCTGTAGGCATCTGGATATCTTTAAAAATGGCCCCAAATGCCTCTTTAATAGCTCACCCACTGCAAGAGAGGCTGACAGCCCTTTTCTTTCTTCCACATTCCCACAGGTGACTTCTTTCCACCTCAATGGTTGCTGCAGGTGTTTGGACTAAGCACAGTGATAAACCCTCTCATACACACAGTCAGATGGGAAGCTGCCTCCAAGGCGTGTGGAAGGAGTGAAGCAGCAATTCTCAAACATCAGAGGCTGAGCAGCCAAATGGGCGAGGGGCAGAGCACAGGTTACTATCCCTGGCCTTTAATGATGGCAGGCAAGGTAGAAGGAGAGGGAGGAAACTTCTCTTAAAATCATAGCTCTTCCCCAAGCTTCCCTTTGCCTTGTTACAGCTCCAGTTTTCGACCTTACAAGTAGAGATGTCTATAGAGCACAGCTCCACCAAAATGCAGCATTCAAGCATTACCCACACCCAGAATGTCTACACTGCAGTCTTTGCTTAGAGGGAGCATCTTAGTAAAGCAGTCATGAATCCTGCCATGCAATTATGAGAGTTCTTTAGGGAAAACCAGGGATGCAGAAGGTCACACAGTCAGTGAAGCCAGAAGCAGTCAGGGAATGGCACCTAACAGCTTCTCAGCACCTTCATAATTAATTGCTACCTGCAAGAGTAGTACCTGCAAGAGCTCCTGCAAACAAAAATGCAAGCAGCGGCCTCTGAGGATCAAGACTGAAGATGTCATAGAAGAGCATGTGCATATGGATAAAGGGTTGCAGGATCTGGCCCTGCAAATAGGGCAATCCACCTAATTTCTTGTGCAGTTGCCATTTATGTCATACTTCCTAGCAATACATAGTCAGGATTGTCACGTGCAGCTCAGTCACCTCTGACTGAAGTTTTATCCAGCCCTAAATGTGAATATGCATTATCAGTTTCTACTGCTATAACTTTGATAAATGTTTCTGATGTAGATATTGAGAGCCATCAAAGAAAACACACATGAGGATTTTAATACCCAAAGAGGTCATAGAAATTTCCAAATAACCACGACCATCCCCTGATCCCAGACCTGGCACTCCTTATCACACCCAAAACCATTGAAGTATTAGTCTGGTTTAGGTGTATTTTCAAAATCTCTGCTTCCAATGCAAAGCCCTTAGATTTCCTCATGCTGCTTTCTGCATTTGTAACTCCTCGGCACAACATCTGCTGAAAATTTTGGAAGAACAATGAGTTAAGCAAGTGATGAAGAGAAAGTGAATGGTACAAGGGCTGTTACATTCCCCTGCCCTCCTCGCAGAAAGGAACTCTGAACACATTGTCAGACACAGCATTTTATTTGAACGGGTTTCACACATGCATTTTTAATCAGGATTATATTTCACACACATCTATCATCACTTGCAAGTGAAGCAGGCTAGTCCTCCTTGAAAACATATCGGCTCCCTGTGTTTGCCATCAACTATTTTTTTCTTCGTATAAATCTACTGCTTGGTGACCCACTAGACCATGTTTGATGTATTGAAAAAAAAAACCTGCTAAGGATCAACATTGAAAATGGCTGTACAGCTCCCTTAATACAGCACGTTTTCCGAGATCATCTTTATTGCTGCACAAATAGTCTTAGTAACTGACCTTAAATTATTTACTAAAAAATATGACGGGTGTTCCTACATGCAATCATGTCAGAACCAATTTGTAAGCTATATGGTTTTACTGAGCCTACCAATTTTGTACTGTACCTTTTTTATTCATTCCCATGACTATTCCCTCCCTACATGGAACAGATAGGATGCAAAATGCTTGCTCTGTGGTACTAGGAAACACAGAAGGAATCCCCAGGTACCTGATGCCAATGAACCTGAAGACAGTGAAAAGCAATTATATAAACACATGCAAATACTTAAATCCTTCCTGCTCTGTTTAAAATGGAGAGAATTTACCTGAATCCTTTCAGCAAAGATGTTTGCCCATGGCAGAAATCCTTAAATTTCAAGTAAATGAACTAGGACCTGAAGACTAGTGAATTACTGTAATATTTACATAATATTGAAGTTTTCCAGAGTTAGTTCCGTGTACAAAAATTCTGCAGTTCTTTGGTAATAGCCTAAAACAATAAACTGTTATTATCGAGCATGGCAGCATGCTTGAACTTCTTCTGTAGACTAATGTACTGATTTCTATTTTAAAGTATTCATGACTAATCCCTGCTACAAAAACTGTAAAAATTACAGGTGAAGCTGACAATGCAAAATTAAAAAAAAAAAAAAAAGCCACTGCAGTCGCTCTCACTTATTGTCCACTCAGTGGGGGAAAAGGTTAAAACAATAATCTCAAATTCCTCATGAAAAAGGAATATAATAAGCATAAAATTGATGCAGTTCTACAGAAATTAAGTGGGATTTTGTAGAAATTAGGCCAAAAAAAGTAGCATTTACTGTGTAATCATATACTTTCCATAGGCTCCCCACCTCCTCAGAACTATTATATGGCATGCAGTAAGGATACAACTTTTTTCTTAAAAGATGATCCCAAACTCCCATAGACTATAATAACTTTTCAAAGAAATCTCTTCTGGGAAGAACACCATTTATTTTATCAGATGAAGTGAACCTATAAAAGTGTTTTTAACATTTCTGTTGACGCTTTTCCTTTTTTATTTTTCTTTCTTTGTGCTAGTATTTCCCCTTTCACCAATGTAGCCTTTTTAGCAAAAGAGGCTTTTTTAATTTCTTGAATAGTTTTCTTTTCTCATTTTCTTTCATTTTTATTGCAAAACCACAATAACATCCTATAAAAGACACTTTAAGCATTAAAATACGACACTACTGGGGCCTGGCAGACTTCAAATTAATAAAACTTGTATCTTAAAATAGATGCAACCTAGAGAGGATGTCATGGAAGAGTTTCAATGAAAACATCACTTCATCTTGTAAAAATGTGCTGCAGCAAAGCCCTTTAAAAAAATGTCAGCTGGGAACTACTGTATATCGACATATGCCCTGAAAAATACATACCAACACCAATTGCGCAGGGGCATTTTTCACATGAAGTAACTATATCTATATGTTGTCAAGCAACTGGTCATAAAAGCACTGAATAAAAAGGCATTTGAAATATGATATGACTGAAAATACCACAGCTGATTTTTTTATATTCTCTGATGGTTAAGAACAAAAAGACTTTCAGACAAAGAACTTAGACTCTATACCATGGTGTTTGACTTCCAAAAGACAACGTAAAACATTGCCAAGTGTCTGACAGAACAAAAAACGTACTGTAAAACAAATGCTTTTTTACAATGTAAAAGCGCTTTTGGAGTGAATCTCTTGTTCTGGTGGAGTCACAGGATTTTTAATTACACTGTATCTTATCATGAACTTAGTCACAACAAGCTTATGAAACTCTCTGGAATCACATATCAGTAGCAGTAAAAAGCAGTAATAACATTTTTACAGTATTATCTCTAACAGACAAATAAGTAACTTCAAATGGCAAAGTTTACATGTATTGAATACTACATATTGAATACTACTAGATTGAATACTACATAAAGACTCTTTCTGAGTACTTACATTTGTAACACCTAGATTAAAAACTCTTTAGAGTTTCCCTGAATTCTGCTGTTATATTTAACATCATTACTCACAAATGTACAAATTTTCCCCTTCAATAATTTAAAACTCCATTTAGACAACTCTGGCCTGGACTTTCCTTCTAGGAGGTTTCAGTCCAGGTGTGAAAGATTCTCACTCTTTCTCTGTATTCTTTGAAAAATAACTTATGGTCATTAAAGCAAATACTCAAATCCTCTCCCATCCTCTGCAAGGGAGAGGAGGTGATGGTCAGGGAGGGACCCCCAAGGCTCCCTGGGTATTGGAAGCTCTCAGAGGAAGAATGTCAGCCTGTGTTTTGTGCCAACTTGAACAGGGTCTTGTGGTTGTGAGCAACAGCTCAGGCAAGGACAGAGTGGGATGTGAGGCTGCAGAAGGAGATGAGAGAAAAGAACCAAATGCTTTTGTTTCAGAAATGATGGTGGTGGGGAGACTGGGAAAATTTACAATACTTACCCAGGTACTTTAGCCCTAGGAGGAAATTGCCTATGTTGATCTTCTGTGTTCAGAATGCAATTCGTAATGGGTTTCAGATTTAAGGCAAAGAGAATAATTTTGTCTGGCAGGTCTATCCAGGAAAGTTATGGCCAAAAGGAAACATGAAGCAGAATATTCTTTCATCAGAAATGCAACTTTTTTCCAAACTCTCATGGTCTTTTCTATTGGCCTTATCAAACAGAAACTCAAAGTATTTTAAGGGCAGGAAAGAGAGAAGGAATAGTTTTGCTCTAGCTGTACCATACTTCTCCAGAGACTGGTCAAAGGGCACTGCAGCATTTAGCAAGGGCCATATGTAGAACTGCATCCTGCCACAGGTCAGCTGCCTCCCAAAATCCTTGCTCAGGCTTTTAAAGTTACAGATGATTTGCTGTTTCAAGCTCTCCTTAGCATCACTCCTTGCTCTACATCCATTATACTGAAAGTTGACTGTTTAGCAGCACTAGAGTAGATAATAAACAATTCTTAATTACTTTTTTTTATTTGTTAGTTAAACAAAACCAAAACCAGATCTTACTTAACTCTTTCCAAATCCACTCAATGATTTTTTGGGGGGTATGAAGTCAAGAAAGAATGGAAGATCTGATGATAAGACAGACAACATTAGATCAGAAACTTACTGCTATACCAGCAGTGACAGATGTGAAAAATACAGAAGGACCTTAATACAGCCTACTGCTTAAAAAGGGATATTGTTAAACAATAGTAAGGAATCGTCATATTTCACATGGAGTTGATGGGTCCTGAATAGTAAGGAAAGCTTAAAAGATTCTGGAAGATAATAAGCAGGAAGGAGATTTTCCAATACTGTTACAAAACAATAACGAAATACAACATACAAGTTCCCCTCCCTGAAGAGGAAGCACCTACTCCAGCAAGAACTTGGTGCTATTCAGAGAGAGCAGGGAAGAAGGGCACTCAGCAGGGACAGGAAAAGTCCCTGCATGTCAAGCAGAGCAAAGTGAGAAAAATGAAATAGTAACTGACGCTGAAAGAAAACAGCAGGAACAGTCAACTTGGATGGGTGAAGACTATAAGGGAGACCCATCAGCAACATAAATGGTGGTCACTTCATGTGACATGCAATAGCTTGGAGCATTTAGGTTTTTTCAATCTCCACTGGGAGAAGTGATTTATGGCTTAGGAAAAGCTTCTTTACAAGACGGTCTGATTTGATTTGAGCTGTTGCTCATGATCAGAATTACCAAGAAAACATAAGAAACATATTAGGCTGTCTAGTGACAACACAGCAACAGACAAAAGACTGAGATGTAGGGGTTGCCATCTTTCTTCTTCCCTTTCTCCTCCCACCAAGATTCATTTTGATCCCATCTTTCACAGCCCTCAGAGTTTAAACTAATGATGAAGTGGTTTGCCAATATAGAAACTACCAAGTCAAAATGCCTGCTGAGACTGGAAGAAAGCTTTGTCCTGCTGAAGAAAAAGAAAATTCTGTTATGGATAAACTGTGGAGCCAGGTTTTCCTCTCTGTTTTCCTAGAAAGCACGAGTCTGTCTAAAACTTGGCTTTCTGTATCTCTAAGCTTCATCTCAAGTCCTCTCCTTTTGTACAAGGCTATCTCTTGCGTTTGACAAGGGATGTTCTCAAAGAAAAAAAGAGGTGAAAATATCCATCACTCCTGGACAAACTGAACTAATTAAAAGTTAATTAAAAAAAAGACAGAATTCCTGCAGCTTGGTTTTTTTTTTTGGGGGCACAATCAGTCCATCAGTCCAGAACCATATCAACTCACCCTCAG
>VYZX01011012.1:46358-70954 GCA_013401335.1 Brachypteracias leptosomus | reverse complement strand
CTGGTCCCGTAAGTGCGGCCCCGGGTCGCGGCGCCGGGGCAGGGCGGGCTGAGCCTCGGCCGCACGGGATCTCACTGGGCGGCCTCCGCCCTCCGGCTCGGCGGCGTGGGTTGGGGCGGGAGCGGGCCGGGCGCTGGCCCTGTCAGTGACCGCGCCGTGCCCGGCAGTGCAGTGTGTGAGGCAGCGCGGGCTCGGCCCGGTGAGCCGCGCACAGCGGTGGGCGACGGTGCCCCGACAGCCGCCTGTCACCGAGGGCAAGGGAAGGGGCGGGAGGGACGGCGGCTGCCCGGCGAGGGCTTTTCCCAGGGAGGACGTGGGGAGGCCCAGGGCGGAGCCCCCATAGAAGCCGTCTGTTGGGAGGGGAGCTCCGGGTCCTAGCGCGGCCGGGGCCGCTTTCCCCGGGGCGGCGGCTGAACCCCTCAGGGACCCCATCCCGGCACCGCAGGCCCAGAGCTGCCGGGCCGGGGGCGGGGGGGGAAGGCGCCATTTCGCGCTGGCGGTGCCGGCCCCGCCGTGGTGTTGCGCAACCCGCACCGCCCCATCCCGTCCCTCAGCGCCGGGACTGGTGGCCGGCTCGCTCGGGGAGACGGTGCGAACGGCTCCGGACCTCGGCGGCGGCGCGGAGGGCCGGGCCCGGGGCGGCTGGAGCAGCGGCCGGTGCCATGTTAAGGCAGAGCCTCTTCGGCGAGGAGGTATCGCCGCCGGGACCCGGCTCGCAGAAAGCTTCTGCGCGTTCTCGTCAAGGGGAAAAACTTGCGTGCGGAGAGCTGGGGAAATCCGTGTTTATAAAACCAGCTCCAGGCAGCTCAGGTGAGCCTCTGGGGTAACTGGTCGCACCTCATGAACCTCCATCGCCACTACCAAGCGTCAGTAATAAGCTGTGTCCATTTCCAGCTTAGTTTTCACAAAATATTTTGTGAAAACTAAGCTGGAAATGACCATTGCCAATGGGGCGATGCTCTGCTCTTACTCGCAAGCAGAAGGAAGACTGTAATTCAGCTTTTCAGCTGTCTTGCAGGGTTTAGTGTTGGTACAGCTTCTTTGCTTGCTCACAGGGCCAAAGTGTCTCACCTGCTCTTCAGGATGAGCTCTGCTGCACAAACTTGTCAAGGAAATCTCACTATTTCAGTGGGACTGTCAGACTCGCTGTCATGTTTGTTACCTTGTGTGTTTTACCTTCTGTTACAGTTCTGCAGAAGTTGCTGTTAACATTTTAATAACATTTGTTTTGGATGTTTCCTAAAATTCAAGTAGACCACGCCTCTTTGGATTCAGACCACACATGCAAGTTTATGGGCAGTGTTTGCTAATCCCAGAGATCACCTATTCTGTAAGAACTGTAGTGAATTCCAGCAACATCATCCCTGTTCCTAAAGTCTTCACACAAATAGCAACTCTTAACGTTGAGCAAAACACTGTGTTGGTTACTACCCAAAAACTAGAAGCATGACCTTACTTCACTGCACCCTCTCTCCTGCTCAAGTGCAGCATTAGTGGCTGTCATGTGTTGCTCAAAAGCAAAATTACAGCAACACTTGTTGCTTCAGCAATCTAAGAGCCACCAACCACTGACCACTATAAGCAATTCAGTTGGCATTTGGTGGCATGGTAATCCCTGTTACACTGTCATTTTCATTCTGTTTGCTGTTACCTTTAGCTCTATTACAACTAGCAAATGTAAGTCTTGTGTTCATAAGTCACTTTGAAATTACACACAAGAATATCCAGTGCCATAAACAGTCCTCACTGTTCACTAAAGCTTTAGGTTTTAATATGCTCATACATTGCAAGTTTCTGGGTAGGAGGGACTGGCAAAGACCTCTAGTGGCTGCTTCGTTTTTACATCACCTATTTTCTGGTGGTGATGTACAGCAGGTGGTTAGACTGGAATAGGAATTCAAAGTGGCTCTCAGGGGAGATGCTTGTAGCTTTGGGGCTGGAGAAGCAGAAGCAAGAAGTTTGGGAGTATCAGTGAAGGAGACAGCTCTGCTTGATTCCCAAGGATTTCAGGAAAGAAAATGGTACCTCATGCTGAGCCAGTGACTACTAGCATAAGCTGCCTGACTTCCACTGAGCTGAAGCACTAGAGCTGAAGTCACTTAAAACATTCCCCTCATACAGAGTTAAGTTTGCCAGTGAAATTGTGATCTGAAACAGAACACTCGATTTTTAAACAAAAGATGTTGTTTCTTATAACTTAAGTGACTAGAAAGAGGAAAATTGACTGTTCTGCTTCATCATGTACTACATTAAATGCACTGCTTACTAATAGGTGTATAATATTGTCCCTATAAGAAAATATTTACTGGTAAAAATAGTCTCCTTTCTTCTCCCTCAATTTCTCTTACTTGTATTTTTAATTGTTGTATACTTGTCATCCATTTTATCTAGAAGCAGTATCAGCACACTGCCAGATGACTTCAGGCTTTTCCTGGAAACAAATCATCCAGGTTCTGCTTTTCAGACTTGTGTTGGAGTGATGTGCTCTGAGTTTGTTGGGGTTTTTTTAATTCAGTACTGAGTATCTGAAGGTGGTGTTGACCTTTTCCTTGCCTTCTCCTCTCATTTGTGTGAAAGATGATGGTGTGAAGGAAAAGGTGACATATCCAAATACCTCCTTCTATCTTAGTAAGCTTATCTTGAGAGATAAGCTATTTGAAAGCAAAGTTACTGACAACATAATTCATAGTGGGCAAATGTAAGACAACCATTCAATGCCAGTTCTTATTGCTTCAGATGGATCTCTCCCACTTCCCACTACCAGCTGTTATGCAGTGGACACAATTTGTCTATTTGAGTTATAATTCCCTTTTATACACGAGGAGCTTTCAGAGCAAGGTCTGAAAGTGCAGACCAAGTTTCCATCATGACTAAGAGAGACTAGGAAATACAGGCTCAAACGTTGATCTTGCTGGCGTATGCATGTACATTGAACGTTGAAACCTGGTGAAACAGCTTACAAACAATTTGCTGATATGTGAAATGGGACTGGTGTAAGTGTTGGTCTCATTAATTCGTAATATAAGGAGCGGAATAGTAAGGGGGTTTGGTGGGGTTTTTTTTAACATTTAGTAATTACATAGCTGCAGTTTGTGCCTTACCATATACCTGACAAAATTAGCAAACAAGTTCAGTATTTGTGTAGCTAGAAAGGATCAGGACATGCTTTCTGCTGTTCAGTAAGAGGTTGTAAGTAAAAACACAGGATAACAAGATATTTGAATTTATCTAAACAGGAATAGGAAGGAACCTGCAAGAAAGGAGCCTCATGATTGCCAGTGACTCCAAGAGAAGCCTTGAAACTGAGGGAGCTGCTGATCGCTAGGGTAATTGAGTAGTTAAGTGTCCAAATCTTAAACAGCTTCTGATAAAAATATCTCTGCCTATATAGGTTGTATTCTGACCTCTCTTAAAGTGGAAATACTATGCCAGAACTCCTCGTAAGAGGAACACAAGGCAACATCCTCTGTAGGCATCCTTGTAGTACCAATCTGTTAGTTTGTCACAATGAAAACCAATGTACCAATGAAAGACTTTTATCACAATAACAAAACTGACACTATATTTTTGATCAAGAGTATGTGTCAGAATCCTCCAGATTATTGATTCAGAGTATACAATGCTACCAGACCCCTTTCGTGCTTACTTTTAAAAAGAGAAGTGACATTTACTGCCAATATTCAGCCATGTAGACATAAGTAGTACTGGTGGTTTCATAAGAGGTTTCATCCATTAATCTTGGGTTCAAATGTAGGCTTGTATGGCTGTGCTGCCATTTTTATTATTGAATAAACTGTTCTTAATCTGCTAGGAAGAGATACAGATGTGTGTATTCTGTAAGCAAAACTGAAAGTTGGAGCCTTGGTTTCATGTATTGCCATTGATAGGAAATGAAGCTCACAAGCTGAAAGCCCCAAAACTGTGTTTATGAAAAAAAACCCAACCCAGTACTATTTGCAGGCACAAGTCATTTCTATCTAGGGATCTGAACAAGGGTATAGAAGACTTAATTTAGCATTTGGATAGGAAGTTGAAGACTCTCAACTTCCATAAGGCCTTTCAGACTGAAGGTATCATTAGTAAAATAAATGGGACTGTAAGTCTGAGTTGCTCAGTTTTCCATTGTTACAAAAGACCGGTGTTATTTTGCTTTAAAAACAGTTTGTCTTCTTCATTGGTGAGGTGCTGGGGCCTGAATTGTGACCACTGAGTTGGAGTTGACCCATGGATGAGTCACAACCCAGCAGAATGTTTTGTTTCCCCCACTGGCTTCAGGTTCCAGAGGCAGAACCTGGCCCATCTCTGTCTCTGTGGCTCTTCCCTCACCCAAGTGGTCATGGTTGGGGTGGTGGGTGAGACCAGGGCTATATCAACCAGGAGCTGATTAGTTGGAGGAGCTTCCTGTTGGGTGTGGGTTCTGTTGGGGCTGATTGCATCTTCCTGAGCTCTCTTGGTTGTGTCCTTTCATGTGAAGGGCCACTGAGGAGCCATCTCTGTCCGTTGTGTCCAGCAGGCGATGCTGGCACCACAGTGGGCAGCGAAGGAGCTGGGCCCACAGGAACCTATGGCAGGGTTGTTTGAAAGAAGACTTCCGAGGGGCTGTTGCTGAGTTCAGAGTTGGCCTGGGTGATCAGGCAACTGATGGCAGCATAAAATGATGGTGGCTGAACCAGCACAACACTTGGTTCATGGAAAAGTTTCCTCAATGATTTAAGGGCAGTGTGAAGGAACAAATAATATATTTTTCATTATATGTATGAGCAGTATTATGATTCTTTTTCATTTTCACCCATTAGTTGTTTTAAGTATTTGCACGTATGGAATGATAGAAAAGTCTAGGCTGGACAATGTATCTGGAGATCACCCAAAGCAGGGCCTCAGATAAGATTATCCAAGAGTGTGTCTAGCTGAGTCTTGAGTATTACCAGTTTGGTAGATTCCATCACTTCTTTGGGCAAGTTCATAGTTGTTTCTCACGGTGAAGATTTTTCTTTTGTATCTAGAAAGAATTTCCCATGAAGCAACTTGTGTCTGTTGCTTGTCCTGTCACCATGCATCTTCTCTGTAATTGTCTTTTAGGTATGGGAAGACCATGATTAGATCCTCCCTGAAACTTGTCTTCCCTTGGCTGAACAAACCTAATTCTTTCAAGCTTTCTTCAGAAGTCAAGTTCTTTGACTCTCTAATCATCTTAGTGGCCCTCTGCTTGACCATCTCAAACTTTTCAGTGTTTCTCTTGAACTGGGAAGACCAAAACTGAATACAGTATTCCTTAGGTGGGCTAAAAGGTACCAAGTAGAGTGGAATGACCATGTCCATAGTAAACTGTCATGTCGTAAACTTTTTTTGCTGCAAGTACACCCTGCCAGCCTATGTTCAACTTGCCCATCACAACCCCCAGGTCCTTTTCAGCCAAGCTGCACCGTAGCCAATTGGTGCCCAGCCTATATTGTTTCTTGTGATTGTTCACTCCACGTTGCAGGATTTTGCACATTTTGAACTTTTTTGAACCCTATGTATTTGGTATAAGTCCATTTTTTAATTCTGCGGAGGTCCTTCTGATTAGCAGCCCTGCCACCTCACTTTGTTGTAGTCTGTGAAATTCTTTATTGTGCACTCCATGCTAACATCCAGGTCATTAATAAAGACATTAAACATTTGTCTCAATATTGTCCCCTGAAAGATGACACAGGTCACCAGCTCCTAGCTGGACACTGCAGCACAGGTCACAAACTTTTCAGCCTGGTAATTTGGCCAATTTTCCAACCACTATATTGTTCCCTTCTCCAGTCTATCTCACCACTGTGGTGATAATATAATTAAAGATATTACAAGATTAAACCATTTGGACAAGACTTTTGGAGGTTCTAGTGATGAAGGAGCATTTCTCTTCTGATAGTTGGTTTTTTCAATGCTGGTTAGTTTTATTTTACTTCCTATTTACTCCATTTCTTGTGTTGGAATATAAGATGGTTGCCACTGTTAGACCTGGTGACTTACACATTACGCCTGTAAACAGTACCACATGAGTTTGTGAAAGGGGTTTATATAAGGAGTTGGTATAGGATGACCTAAACTCGGTCTCTTTTCAGGTTGATTTGATATTACAGAGTTTCTAGTAAGACATTTCTAGTTTTGCATCTGAATTAGAAGAATGAAAGTCTGAATATAATGGCTTTATTTAGCAAGCACAGACCTGTTTGGGTTTTTTTTTTCCAATACCAGCAGATAGCTTATATATACTTCAAGATATGAAGTGAGTTAAAGTCCAAAAGACAGCGAACTCTCACTCATCTAATCTTCTGTAATTTAAAAAATAAGACCTGTTTGAAACATCTGATATTTTCCTTTGGATATTTTTCCTGGTGATTGTTGTGTATAGATGAGTGAGAGAATAATCTTCTTGTTGCAATTTGCCTGTTATGTTTTTTGAAAGTGGCTATCTAAAAAGTAGATTGTGTTGTTAGTTTTCTCTTAGTTTCTGTCTTCCAGCAGGATAGATGCTGAATTACCCCAGTCATTGCTTTCTCTGGCTGAAAAAACCCCACTGTTTGAGAATGAACATACTCCTCTTTGAGCTGTGTTTTTTCCATATTATTTTTTCGCATGAAGAGGCAGTAGTTTGCCAGATACTTAGGGAGGAGTAGAATGGACTTCAAAGCATTCTTAAAAGACCACTGATGGAAGAAACCTCATGTGTTTCTTCCATCAGTACCTACTAGGTACAGTAAGTAGCATGGGGAAAATTAGCATGCAACTTTAGGTAATTCAAAGGTCAACTTATAAATGTGTCTGTTTTAAAAGCCAGCCATTTGCATTACTTTGTCTAGCAGCTTTTGTGAAGAGTAAAATGTTGCCCACAATTCATAGAGCTGTTGTCCACAGAGCTTCCCTTGCTGCAGTTTTTATCATTCTATTATTTGTCACTTTTTCTTAACAAAAGGTCTGACAAGGAAAAAAGCTTTGCAGAAATACTAAAGTGAGACTCATTTTATTTAGTTTAAAATTCTTAAAGGAATTTCTATAAAATAGGGCCTAGAAAGTTCAAAGGTAATGTGAAACAGAACAGTAAATGTTAAGCACTGCAAAGTTCAGAAATCTGGAGCTGAGATTCCTAAACTGCTTGTTTAGGAAGCATCCACGACTTATGTGATGCACATAGTGTTAGAGATAGACAGGAATACTATTCAATTTACCATAAATATATATTGTGTCTTTTGGAGCAAAATCACACTCTGCTAACACCGAAACTCCAAATGAATATGATTTCTTCCCCCCTGTGGACCTTAGGAAGTATGCTGTAGAATGATTCCACCGTTGGACATCTCCGTGAGGGGTGGAATGGAGAAAAGAATGAGAAAGTAAAGAGTGAAATGGACTTTTCCTTTTTCATGGTTCTTTAAATATCCTTACAAAAGGAGCTGCCATGCCCAATGTAGGCCATAATTTCACTAGTCATCTTAAAATCCCTGAGGCACATCAAGGTCCTCACAGCTTTGTCTCACTTTCCCTCTGGAGGTGTCAGGAGGTTCTTTGCTTTCATCCCTGAGAGCCCTGTAATACTCATAAAATGTCTCAGATCTTTACAAATGTTAGTGTGTCCCTGGTAAACAACCTTACTCACATACCCCTTGCCACTCCAGCCTTGGGAACATTTCCTTCCCCCCCTTTGAAGAAACATGATGAGATGAAGTAAGAGCATCAGCTTCCCAACAATCCTTAACTCCCTGAGAGCTGAAGTCCTTGTTTAGGCTTGCTGAGCTTAGAACAAGGAGGCTGTGAGTTCTGTCAAACTTACAAAATCTTGAGGGATCTAAAGACATTTCCTTTTTCTCATTCCCTGCTTCCATCTCTGTTAGTGGTCTTCTCCACTGCCTCTTATCCCACCGGCATCACCCAAACCAAAAGATGCACGCATCCAAAAATATTCCTGAAAAAGAATGTAATTAGCTAGCTGCAGTAGGGCTTTGCTGAAACAGACAAGACTTGGGCATAAAGAGCAGAATACGTCAGGGAGCTATGTTCCATGTTTTGTGCAGCAGACATATATAGGATATATTAATTCAAATTTTTGTTTACCATGCTGTTCTACAGGACCTGCAAATCTATGGAGGTGACATTAAATGAAAAGGAAGAGCTTACCCTTCCTTTCTTCTCCACTCTTGTGTCTTCCCCCCCACCCCTTGTGTGTTCTCTTAGAAAATGCTCTTTTTGTGTTAATGTTGTAATTACTTTAGGAAAACCAATAAAAATTTCTGGCAAAAACTAGCCAATACAAACTGTAGTGCTGCCCCTGGAAATGTTATTACTGGATCAGACAAAGCTGTTTGCCTGCACAGTGATCTCATAATGAGAACTTCTTAAAAGCAGTATTTCAGAAAATGGTTATGGATGATGGTAGCAAAAGCATTGAATTCAGGGGCCTTAAAGAAGTCGTGAGGGTGTTTTGATGCTGTTGGCTGCTGGGTCATGTCTCTTTAGCCCATTTGCAGAGTTTTTCTATTTAGTCAAAAGTTGCACAGACAATGGTAAATTTAAAATTAACTCCATAACTGGATCTAGCTATTAAAATTCTTTAACATTAGGATTTGACAACCCTAGCTTTGTTTGGAAAAGGAAAGCAAATAAATTGGCAAGGACTAATGTCAAGCCACAACAAAAAATAAGTTGTGGATCCTCTGAAGTACAGTACAATATGTCAAGGACTTAATACATTACAAATAAACCTGTACGTTGCTCACCATCCTGCCAAAACCATTGCAATAGCAACCCAACCCTCTAAACATATAGCTTTACAAATCAAATGCATAAGAAAACAGCTGCTAGACAGTCATTCTGCTAGAGACATGACTACAGGAGGCTAAATCTTGTTATTAAAGAGAGTTAGTAAGGACTTAGCCACAGAAATCTTAACCATTGTTTGAAATCTGCAGGAGTGTGTGGTTGAAACGGCAGGAGTAGGATTTCATTGGACAAACAAAACCCAAAGCAAGGTCAAAATGCCCTACAAGAAGATGCTATTTTGAAAAGTAGCCACTTATACTGCTTCAAGGAAGAATATATCTTTTCATTTTGGTTACTGACCTTGTCATCCAGAAAAGCACAAATTTTAATCACAAATCATTGAGAGTTAATTGGAAAACGTGCCTGTTTGCTCCCCCAAGAGAACTGCTCACTCTCGGCACTTTCCAAATAACATCAAATATTTAGAATGTAAGGAGTGAATAAATCGCAATTTCATCTGATCTGTAAAGTAAAATAAGCTACTTAATATTTTTATTTCAAACTAGTGTCCATACACCCAAGGAGACTTACCCATTTGCAGCAAAAGGTGAGTGACAAGCAGCTCCATGCATGAAATCACTGTCTTTCTATATGAATCAGTTCTGCAAAACACACATGTAAACAGCTCTAGGCTTTGACCCATCTATAAGATGGTTCTGCTCTCCTCCCTGTGGAGCAAACCACAACATTCCTGCAGCTTTCTCACTTGAATAGCAAGCCTGCTGTGTGGATATGCTTCTCTCCATAGAAATTTGTGCACATGTACACTTCCAAATATGTACACATAAAAATCCGAAGCCATGAACTGGGTCATCTGAAAAGAATTTTTGGATTAGCATATTTTCTGAGGACTAACACATACTACAAAGGCTTCTATTCTGTATATCATTTGGAAACTCTTCATCTTTGTTTATTATGATGTGTCCTCATGCATGTAAGTGTAGCTCCTTCTAAGGCTGCATAATAGAACACAATATTGTTATTCCTACAGAATTCTTATGTAAATTTAAATATTTTAATGGTCACTTAACTAAATCTCACAGGAAAAGCAGTACAGAAAGGGGAGAAAATCAGCTTCTATAGATTTTAACATTTGCTGAAGTCAATGGAATATACATTTAACTCTTCATGGGAACACTGGGGTGCTGGATGAGACAGCCATGGCAATAAACAGATTCTGCCTGCAGATACACATATTTTTAATCTCAGTGACTTAAGTGGATGTTGCCACAGGCAGGATTTGGACCTGTGCACTGTTAAAGTGGAAATTGTTTTCATACTGATTGCAAGTATTAGTACTAAAAGGGCACAATATGAGCTCTGACAGTAATAAGAACTAAGTTTTTAGTGAATTGCAGGTAGTATTTATAACAATCATAAATTTGAAGTATTAATGATTCTTACAAATTTTATATTTTAGTTCCTACTATGTAAACAGTACATAAGGGTGTCAGGGAACAGTGTGTTGTAAGTCTTGCAACATTATTAGGAGTCTCAAGGCATTTGGTGTTTTCTCAAAGACAGTCATAGCAATATGAGAAAGCCTTTTACCCTCATATTAAAAAAATGGAAGAAAATATACTTGTCTTCTAAAGGAAGCCCAAAATTCATTTTTTGAAACCTATCACTTTTTAAGCCATTCATAAAATATATTATGACCCGATTCATGGTTTTTTGAATGTAGGTACTTGCCAGTACTAAGATGTTATCATATGTGTCTTCATCCAAATAAAAAAAATAATAAAATTCACAAAGCAGGTGAAGCCGCATTTTAATAGCTGGGACCTGAATACATGTTCTGATTTTAAGTAAACTTTGGGAAGGAAGTAAATGTTGCAGCAGTGCAGCAGACTATAAAAATCAGGTTGATTTAAAGGGAATGAATAAGAGATACTGATTAATTTAAACAAAAAGACTGTTAATGACTGGAAGAAGATTTGAAGCTGAGAACAAAAGTACTCATGAGAGAGTTAGGTCTGTCCATGCTGGGCTTGCAGACCCGGGTGTGTACAGCCCTCCACCCTCTTCCCTCTGACCCACTCCCTGTTTCCACAGGAAGAAAATAAATACATGCAAGTCAAAAGGAAATCTAGGTGTGTTCCACCAGGCTGACCAGTTGTCCAGAACTGACACCTGCCCTTCATTATAGGTAACAAATTAGTTGGGCAATTTGAACAGCATCATTGGGAGGAAACTGGACAGTGGTAGGATTTAGATCAAGGAGCAGGACTTTGTTGAAGGCAGGAATAGCATTATAAATTTTAAGTAGAAGTTATCAAAGATGTATTTTTATTTTTAATTTATAAAGGCATTTGGAAAGTGAGATGAGGCAGAGTATGGGATCTGTGCGAAAAAGTTTTATGTAACTGAAGGGGCATCAGGTACATGCCTACAAAAGATGGGGAGAGCAAGAGTTAAGAGAATAATCTCTGTTTTGAAGCAGAAAGATTTAAGTGAGGTTGATTTGCATGGCCTGTCAGTAGCTCGGTTCAGGACTTGGCTTTTCAACCTGATCTGCACATACTTGTGTTAAGGAAGGGGGAGATGTATTTGCGTAACAAAGAGGAGAGCAAACTTAGCTAAGCTGGATTTCCTCATTGATGGGAGGTGAATTCTGCTCTGGAACCAAGTGCACTTCTGGGAAAATTGTTTCTTTCTCCTGCCTCATTCCAGGACTTGAACACTTGTAACTGTTCCCTTGCCAGGCAAATGTCATCCACCACACAGTTGGATCCACTTCTTTGCTTCTTGCATTTATCCTGCAATCAGTCTAGACTTGTCTAGCATTGCTTTGCATTCCTGGCAATTTTAAGGGAACACATGCCTTGCTGCTGCACGCAGGCTGCTTGGATCGAAGGAGCTGTGGCTGGAGTGCCCCAGCTGGCTTGTTTTTGGAAAATCACAGCAGCCTCATCTCTCTTTCTTTTCAGAATTCCCTCTAAACTGTCTTGTATTCTTTTCTCCATTGTTAAAATGTCATGTACGACACCATTTACAATCTCATGTGTGGAATGGCATATTCTCATATCTAGCCTTGCAGTTCCTCTCTCACTTGGACTGAGTGCCTGATAGCTATTGAGATTCAAGGAGAGGGACTAAGTATTGAGAGAATCTGTATCTCATTTTTTCCTGTACAAAACTGTTTTGTAGGTTTGAATTCATACAGATTTAATGGCAGATAAAATAAAAAATATTTCAGAAGGAAAGAAAAACCAGGAGTTCTCATGAGGTTTTACAATATATTTTCACATTAATTATGTAAATTACTTGGTCTGTTTAGCCTATAGTGTAATCAAAGGGAACAAGTGCATACCTAGAACCTGTCCTGAAAGTAAAAAAGTTTGGTAAAAGGGCACTTGCAGCAATGGTTAGAAGCCTCAAAATCAGATGATGATGGTTGTTATTATATTTTGAGATTGGGCAGGTAATCAACACACACCTCCCCCCCTCCCCGAACCCCTTGAGAATCTCATTGAACACTGCAGAGGGTTTTGGAAATTGCTTCTCTTCTGTGGTAAATTATTCTGTTGGCTAGAACGCAAGTTCAAGACTGCAGAGCTTTTGCTTGCTTTAGTTGCCTCTTAGTGCTTAGCTGGTGACTTAACTTCTTACCTATGAAATGGACTTTATACTTACTTGTCATCAGACTTGTTACGAAGCTTAATCAGCCCATGTATGAATAACTAACTCTATGAGCCTTTCAAGACAGTGGTTATGATTATTTCCATAGATTTCATAGGGTTCTTATTGTAGTGCTTTTTGCATTACTTTCATGGTGATGCGAGGTTCACATGCATCTCAAGACTGATAGAGTCAGAAAAATGTTGGTAGGAAGACTGAGAGAAGCTTGCCTAACTAAGTATTTAAATTCTCAAAGGACAGAAATCCTACCATCTGTCTATGAGCCTGTCTCAGTTCTGCTCTGCTCTCCTGGTAAAAAAGGTTTTCCTGACATCCAGTCTGCACCCTCAGAGCTGTGATTTGTGGGCGCTGCACTTGCTGTATTGTTTAGCACTAGGTAGGAGAGTTTGGCTCGTATGTCTTCACAAATCACTTTCAAATAGTTGTAGGCTGTTATTAGTATTCCTGTTAGCCTCCTTTTTGCCAGCCTAAACAAATACTCTTTTTGCAGGACACATGCAAAATCTCCTGCACAGAATGAAAGCAGCCAGGGCAGAAAGAGCCGGGAAGGCAGCTGAGAGCATGGGGAGTGGTGCTGCAACCCCCTTGGCTCTGCACAGTTCACCCCAGGATAGCATATATTGCACCTCCCAAGAAGTTTCTTAGCACTGAGATTTTTTAATGATCTAAGGATATATTTATGTCATTAGTCCCCTATTTAGTCATGTTTTAGACACAGGTGAGTGAATCATTATATACATATCAGGAAGCTGAAAATTCTAAAAATGTCAGCTATTCATACAATGTGACTAGTATGTGTCTAGCCATTCCCTCCTATTTCTACTTGAATGTGTTCACTTGTGCACAGATTGCTCTAGGAATAAAGATCTGTGAGCCTGCAGGGCCTGTGTTCTGGATACCTCTATGTGAAGAGAAAAATATCAAATATAAAATCTATCAGTCAGGACATAGGATAATTTACATTTTTGTATAACCTACAGTTTACCTTAGGAATGAAGAAGCCATGGCCCTCAATAGCACCAAGAGCAACCAGATTATCTTGCTCCCAGTTATGTATAAGTTCATAATTTAAATCTCTGTATTTCTTTATGTATGTAATGGTATGCATTTGGAAATTGTTCCCTGTGGCACAGGGCCCTATGTTAGCATGAACATGCTAGAAGAAAGTTACACATGAGCTGTTTGGCTTGGTCTTCCTTTAGCTGAAGCTGGCACTGCATCAGAGTGAGAAAATATTTCAGTTTACAGATTTTAGTTGCTCTTATGTTGTCCCTATGCCCATATGATTGGCAATACATATGATTCAGTAAAAGAAAGTGTCTACACTAATCTAAGAGGGGTTTCAGAGTAGCGCAAAATGATTTGTTTAAACACAGCACAAAACAAGGGGGAGCTAAGAATATAGGTGAGATAGTATACTGGGATTGACCTGACGTCAAGGGATATATACATAATATAAACTAATATAAACTATGTAACAATATCAATTAAACTAATATAAACTGTATGTTATTTTTCCAGTATGTTCTAGTGATAAATTTACAAAAAAAGAAATACTTTTAATGATGATTTGGCACAGAACCGTCTATGAATCTTGCAACATTCAATGTGAACAAGTGCAATGGGATAAGTAGAGCTGGTTTTGATGGAGAACACTGACAAATCTATGTTCTAATAAACTTATATTTAACAAGAGCATAGTCCTAAATATCACTCAGTAGTTTTGCTTCCCATACCTGCATCATTTTTGACTGAGATTTATCTGCCATTTTGTTTAAAGAGCAAGCAGGAGCAGTCTGCAATGTAGTATATGTTTAGTTTAAATTCAGAGGAAGTGTTGAAATTCTTTAGAGTCTCTCATATTTAGTTGATAACAGTAATCCCTCGTTGAGGAGATTTACTGCTTAACAAACATGTTTCAGTACATTAATGATCTACAAAGTATGAAATCACTAAATGCATAGACAAGATCTCCAGCCACTCACAGTACGGCTTGTATGAATTGGACTTTTAGATCACTAGAAATCTAACAATGCCTTTTGTAAAGAAATGTGTATAAATCTGTTATGTTTTTAATTGCTTGTGGTGCACTTCCACAGCAGCCTTTGTCCACCAAGAGGTCTGTTCCAGAAACTCTTTAATTATTTGATGCATCTACTACATTCATAGATTTTCCCCCCTTCACGCTGGAGGGGTGTGAGGAAAAAAGTGCACCAAGATCACATCACAGCAGAATTTCTCTCTGTGTAGCAAGACTGCATAATGCCTACTCTGCTGTTGTGCCTGCCAATGCTGTCAGACAGCATTGTTGAGCAGAAGCTGGAAGAGAATAGACAATACAGGGAATATGTAATAAAGTGGAGCATGGAATAAAGTCTTTTTTTTTTCCTCAGAAATTTCCACTTTCTGCCCTTATACTAGAGAAGTGAACATAGAGAATGTTTTAGACATCTCACATTATCCACCTTCTCCTTTATTCCATTCAAGGAGATAAAGCTGGTCTGCATACACTGACTGAAAGGAAAAGTACTGCTGGAAAATCAGACTATACTGGTATTCGGTCTGGTCATTAATAATGCAATAAATATAAAAATTAAAATATTTAGATATCATATGGTGAAATGCTTGATTTTAGCAATGCTATTAATGTACTACCAGTTATACTACAGTTACTACTATGACAGTTCATTTAACCTTCAAAAGGCCAAAGTTCTTCCCATTCCAAAGCTGAAGAGATTATATCACTTTCAAAACTCTGGCTATTTTGTAATACTTATTTTAGAACTCTGGATATTGCTATTAATAGAATCATCTCACCCATTTCTGAGTCCAGTGAAGCAATAAACATCAGTGATGTTTTGTGAAGGTGAGTCAGCTATGCACTGATGAAAGATGGTACTTTTTCCAGCTCTGAATTTGTCATCTCTTCTAAAGTGAATATTCAGTACTTGTAGTACAAGAAGTGTTTCTGAAGTACATTAACAATGTAATTCACAAGTTTGTTTACATTTATTCTGTACTGTCTTACTCATCTTTCAATGAGCTAGAGAGAGTAATTTTTTACAATGTTCTCATTCAAGATGTTTCCCGTGCCTTAATTTTTGCTACCTATCTCTATATTCCTCCTTTCTAGGAGCTTTTACTAGGTAACAAAGTCTGGAGTAAAATGATTGTGTGGATTCTTTACATTTCCAAAAAACCCAGTAAGCTTAGAAAAGAATGAACTGTTGGGTTTTTTTTCCTCTCTCCTCAACTAGCAGCAGATTTTCATGCAGATAAATGTGTATCCGATTAAGAGACAGGAACTTAATTCAAAGAGAGTTTTTACTTTTTAAATCTTTTACCTGTTACTTAACCATTCTCTTCCTCCTAGTTTCCTCCTTTAAACCAAAAAAACTGTTTTGCCTGGAAACTCTGCATAGTAATTACCACTTTGTACATACCTCTGCCAGTTAGTGTTGACTGTGAATCTGCATCTTCACAATGAACCTACAAGTTACTAACCTCTGTCAGAAATCTTTGGGCACTTTGAGCAGACACACTGCAGGTAATCAGTATTGGGGCATCCTTTGATTCAGGATTTTCTGTCACTTGTAGACCACCTCCATGTCCAAATCCTTGTATTTTCATCAGATATGATTCTCTATTTTTAACTAATGGCTTCACTTGCTAGACTGTAAGCCTACTTTTCAGTAGTGGTGTTGTACAAACTGGGGGTGAATGTAATCTGAAAATCACACATTTGACAGTCTCCACTGGCTATTCAGGAGTATCATAATGTATTTCCCTTTCTTTGTGAATTTAAATTTAATGTTATCATCAAAGTCTGAATAAGCCTGGTTTTATCATCTCCTTGGAGATAAGTGATGGGTTTTCAAGTGGTGTTTTGTGAAAGAGCTAGAAGTGTTAATTGTAACAGTTTCCAAAGATTAAGGCTGTGAAAAAACACCTTTGTCAAGCTAGAGTACTAGTTAGCTACTTAGGGGTTTCGGGGGTTTAGTTGTGTTGGGCTGGTGTAATATCTATCTTTCTGATTTTTTTTCCTCAGTAAGTAATGTTTACATCAACATGTGGCTCTGCAATGAAAGTAAAGATTTCTAGGTCTTTTATCAGTGGTGTCTGAAAAGGTAAATCTTCTGTAAGCTAGAGATGGAGCTGTAACTTAAATAGCTGTGTCTAGGCTTACTGAACCAGTTAACTGGGGTACAGAGAATACCATACAAGATGGGCTATTTAAGTTAGCTCTGACCTGGGATATTGAGAACTTGGTGATAAGATCTGAGCAGGTGCTGTTCCTATGCTATCAGGGTACCCCAGCTGCACAATATAAATCTATCTGGGTACATTTAGGTGAGTTGCAGGCTGGAGGTGGGAGGAAGAGAAGTTCAATGTCTGTAGCCTGAGTTGATCAGTAGAGGTTTGTGAAAGTAAGGAAATGTTTTGGTTTGGGTTTCTTTTTTCTCTCTCTGTGAATGCTGGAGAGTCAGG
Source organism: Brachypteracias leptosomus (assembly GCA_013401335.1). Lineage (NCBI taxonomy): Eukaryota > Metazoa > Chordata > Aves > Coraciiformes > Brachypteraciidae > Brachypteracias > Brachypteracias leptosomus. The sequence goes on along the minus strand of VYZX01011012.1, from coordinate 54,040 downwards.
ATGTAGTGTTCTACTAGATATGAAGCTTGTGTGAAGTGTGCTTGTTTGTAGGTTCAGAAATAGTTATTTCCTTACTTCAGATTAGGAAGAAGATCATCACAAATATGATTGATGTTTTCCAAACAAGTGATGAAAAAGCTGCATTCAGAAACCTTTTCATCCATGAAGCCAGTCATCTTCAGTTTAGGGATAGCATGGCCGTTTGTTGTGTTAATGTTCTACTCAACAGGTAATTTGCCTAAGTCAGGTCGGAAATTTGGTGTGTATCATCTTCTCTCAACACTGGTATTGCAGTACGGTATGAAAAAGCAGGGGGTTTTAACTGTTGGAGAAAATATTCCAATTTATCCCTGAAAGAACCCACTTTACACCACAAATAGGATATTTAAAATATAATCTTATTTTTCCTAAAACTGTTATAGACATATATAAAGGAGATCTAGATGATCTTTTGAGGTCCCTTCCAATCCCTAACATTCTGTGATTCTGTGAAATTCATACTTGCACAGGAGTGAGAGGCTGGAGAAAGCTACACCTTGGACAAATGCATGTCCTATACTATTCATTTGTGGAGAGCTTGGTTATTTGGCTTGATGCAGTAGAGAACAGTGTCTAAACAGGTCCAGAGTCCATGGCATCATTAAGAAGGATCAGGTATTTAGAAGGATGGTGAGAGGCAATCCCCAAAAATATTTCACTTTGGGAAAAATCCCCTTAAAGGAGGGCAATAGAATATTTCCTGTCTATCTGTAACTCCTGTAAGGCTGTGATCCCTGAAATCCTGTTTTTGCCAGGCCTGGATTGTTGGTTGGTTGATTATCTAGCTGAAAAGAAAAGAAGGAATATTCTTTGCTTTCTTATCCTTCTATTAATTTGAAAGGTAGAAGCTCTTTCTATATTTTCTCAATCCTTCTCAGTTTTTTCCTCCCTACAAACAGGACAAATTAGCTTGCTGCTTTACTCTCCCACAGCCTTGCAGGACTGCTCTAGTCTCAGTGAAGTGGTTGCTTTGCAAAAGGTGTTGGAAAGTAGAGGGCTTGTCCTTAGCAGCCTTTTATGTATGTGGAACCTATTGTAGGTAGTAGATCAAAACTAACTTTAGTTGTTGTGAAAACATGGACCTAATAACACTTTGTAGGTGCAAAAGGTTGTGGATTTGGTGGGATGTAGCAACATTTTGTCATCAGCATTGAAATTGCTCGAGTTCAAAAGCTGTATGGGATTTCTGAATTGTGCCTGAAAGAATATGTTAAGTCTGTGCCGCCTATTGGAGTGAGTCATTTATCCAGTCTGCTCCCGTCTGAGTTTCCCCGTTAGTCTCGTCCATTGATGTTATTTGTCTTTGGTTTCTTCATTCAGTTCAGGATGGTGTTGCAGAAGCTTCTGAGGAGCTTTTTACCACATCTTAAGAAAACGTTGCATTGGCTCTCCATTCGCAAACTTGTGTTTCTCGATGCATTTCTCTGTTCTAACAAGCTTCATCTGCTTTGAACACAGTATGAACTGAATGGATACTGAATTTTGTGTGCCAGTTCTTCCCAGTGGGGCCCTGTTCAGTTCCTTACGTCTGGTTTTGGACTTGTGTGATGCTGCAGTACCTGTTCTGCCTGAGAGGCTGCTGTCACAGGGAGGTACTTCCAATCATCATCCCAAAGGGGAACAGTTCCTCTCCCTCTTCACCTATATGTTCTCTTAGCCAGATGACCAACTTAGAGTTAAGCTCTTTTGATGTTGTTTAGGAGGAAGCTAATGCTGCAAGTTCAATAAAGAAGCTCTGCTGGTTTTATTTATTTATTTAATGATCTAATTAGAATTAAATGTAGCTGGTATTTATTCTGCTTTCATTATGTTTGACTCAACCCAGTAAGAGGAACTTTCTCTTTAAGCCCCAGAAGGGTGCAGATATGAAAGATCCTAGAGCAGCATTAAGTTTCTTCTTCATATATCTTATTTCCTTACATGTTCCAGCTCTCTTTTGAGACAGGCTGTTTCCTTTAGGTGAGAAGAGCAGAATTCATTCCAGTCAATGTGTTTGGAAGACAGTACTGAAGTTCAGAAAGATCTGGAGTCTTCCAGAACTTTGAGCTTTTCATATTACTGAAGTCTTCTAAATGAACTGTATCAAACAGTTTATTCTCCCTTCATTTGGAGGCTATTTTAGTCTCTTAAACTATAATTGAAAACATGTTTCTGTATCTTTCTGCATTATTTCTTTATTAATTATACACAAACTTGCAGGCACCATAGTGACTTATTGCCCCAATTTATCAATACATTCCCAATAATAATATATAGCTATCCTCATTTAATTGCAGGAATATATATTCAGCTCCTCTTGTGTTTAACCTGGAGCATCTAAATCCCCTTCCTTTTAGGTTTGCATACATTAGTTGCTGACTGCTTGTCCCACTAGTCACAGCCCAGGAGCAAAATGCTGATCACCAGCTGCTGAGACAGCCCAGATGAATGCCCCAAGACTGGCTCTGTGGACAGCCCAAGCATCTCTCTGCCTTTTGTGCTCAACCAGGTGCTGAATTGGCCCTGGCAGCAGCCTCGGGGTAAACAAGGGGTGAAAAGAAACCTGCAGCCCTGAGGTAAATGTGAAAGAACAGGAGACAGTGAGTCCACTGAGGTACGCAACACTACTCATTTTCTCCAGTGAGGTTTTATTATAAACAAAGAGCTTCTACTTGCTAGGACTGCTATCAGCATTTTAAAAATCAGCTTAATCTTTGGAGTTAGCTGCATTTACTGCTTGCTTCAGGCACTAACAATCAAAACATCCACAGCAAGAGGTCTTATCTCTTTTTTTTCAAACCACAAGATATTGTACAGTGTCAGTGTAACTTCTTCAGCCCAAAACATGCTGCTGTGTGTTAGCAAGGTGCACTTGCAAATAATTGACAATAATTGACTGACAACAAAAATTACTTCAGTTAGCCCAGTAAGACAAAAGCACAATACTTATAAAAAAGCAAAAAAGGCTATAAAGAAAACATCTTTTCCCATACAGGAGTTCAGCTGTGTGTGAGGGCAGTTGTGATGTTCTGAATCCAGATTCATGTGCATTTTAAATGCTATAAACTGCTCATCACATTCTGTACAAGATGATTCACTTTTTCCAACTGCTCCAGTGTTGCACATATGGAATCTGTTGTATATTGTTAGCCAGTACCGCACTATGTTTCATCCCCTTGTGTATATAAACCATGCTGTGTCTTTCCACCATTCCTGTAATATTCTTACTTCTGCAGTGTTCCTCTTGGGAGAGAGAAGGCAAGGGTTTTTTTGATACTGTGTTTTGTAATCCCAATATGGGATCTAACATACATTAAAGTTAATTGTAATAGCTACTCCAAGGACACAGAAGATTACTTGGCGTTGTGCTAACTTGGACTGTTTGACTTCAGAGTGCTTAGCTTGTGATCCTAAAATTGTTTACTTTTGAGATTGTAGGTTCTATGTTTTTTTTTATAGTTATAACAAGATTATATTTGAGGTTTTTAATCCCGTGCAAGTTTTGAGAGTCACATTTGAGAAGATAAAAGCTTCTCCTTGTGCTTTAAGACCTTCTCATCTGCCTTAACCTTTTAGTGTTTGGTAAGTGGGATTAAAGCTTTTACTTGCATCAAAACAAGTTTAAAGTAATCAACTGTCAATAAACCTGCTGGCAGTTGTTCCAAAATACTCATGATAGTTTATAGATTGCTATGGCTGATTGGCACTGCTTTCTGAATTCCTCAACAGGGTGGAATTGGAACCAGACCTAGTGGGTGTGTTGCAAAGAAGGACGGGACCATGTGGATATGCATCTTCTCATTTCTCCTGACATCTAACCCGGAACTACAGCAAGCTTTCTTTTTTTTGTTGAAATCTTGGGTTACAGTGTTCAGGCTATTTTATTTTTTTTCTCTGTTCTCTTAAGTGATAGCAGCATCAGCTTTCGGATTAAGCCTGGTTTTCAAGTTTTCTGTGTGAGTAAGCTGTTGCAATCTCCTTCCTTTGGCTTATGTTTGTGACAAATTAAGCACTCCAGACTTCTTGTAGCGTTGTCCAAACAGGGACTTAACAAATCTGTGCTGTAAATTAAGGCGTAGCATAATGAAACAACTCTGAAATTGAATCCCTTATTGAAAACATTGGGGATTGGTTAACTTGTTGAAGAGCCAGGGCTGGAGAGTGGTTCCCTCACCCTCCTCCTTCACAGGCACCTAAAAACCAGCCTGACAGGTGAGGAACAGGCTTTCTGGTGTGGTTTTTGTCTGCTTTGATAGTGCCTACAGCTCTGCCAGGTGCAAGGTGTGGCTGCATGGGAGCTGAACTGCCTTGTGCTGAGTTGTTTGTCTTTGCTGGGAAACCTGCGTTTACCAATCTGTGGTAGGGACCTTTGAGATTAGACATTGTGCTTGAAGAAGACCACCTGTGCTGAAAGCAGCCCCATCTGCTGCTGTGGAGGTGTATCAGTTAACACTGAATAATTAAACCCATAATGAAAACAATAAGAATTTGTCCCTGTGGAATATCACTTTTTTGTTTTCTCCTGATGGCTAAGTGTAAATATTACAAGCTCCACTAGAATCTGAGGGAACACCACTCTCCACCCTTTCAAAAGCAGAATTGTTACTTTGGGAACTTCCTACATTCTCACTGTTTTCTGCATATTCAGAATAAGTAGTGATGTGTTGTTCTGTGGGGGTTTTTTAAATAAAAATCCCACAGTAATAGTCTGCCTTGAAGGCTTCATCTCACAGGTCCATGACCAGTATTACAGCCAACTAAAAAGCAATGCCACTGTATTAAACCCTGTACTAAAGTATTGCATTTGCCTTACTGTTGAGTGGGACATTTGCATGTGTCAGTAGATATTGGAATGCAAACTCTTTTCATAAACAAATTCAGTTTTTGTATAAACAGGTTTCCATGTTTTGTTGTGTTAATGGGCTTGGGGACAGAAAACATTTTAATTTGTTTTTCTTTTTTGTCATCTCTGGGTTATTTGTGCCCTGGCTCTCCTTTCATTTAAGGAAAGAGAAAGAAAAGCAATCTTGTCTGGCTATTTAGAAATACAAGGAAAGCAGCCTTAGAGCTTCATCCAGTAGGTGAAGATGTAAAAACCACTTTTATAAATGACTCTACATGAAGAACTGCAGTAGTCTGTTTCTTTTGAAATATTGCAGAATGTAGTGTTGCTTTTCAGATCTTGAATTTGCCATGGAATACTTATATAAGCTCTTCTGGGGAATTTTCCTAATGGCTTTACTTACAATGACTGCTTTACATAAAATTCATAAGGGAAAATACTGACTTGTCAAAAATACAAATCATTTTGTGGGAACAAATAATTTTCTTGATGTTTTTGACAGGGAAGGCTTCTACTCAGTTGAACAAGAGATCTTCTACTATGTTCCCCTTTCTACTGAATTTGGCTGTCCTTAAGTCTCTCTCTGCTCATAGTTCTGATGGCAGCCTGGCTTGGTAACTTGTATCAGGTTTTTATTCTCTCCTACTAAAGTAGTTTCTTTTCTTATCTGAGTTAAACATCCATCAGGACAGAACTGAGACTGACTGTATGTAGTCTTCTTAGGCAACTCCCCTGGTTCAAATTCCAGTTTCTAGTATATGCCAGGTATCTGCCCTTAGAGGTGTTTGCCAATCCTCTGATGGCTGAATAGAGACAGGCTGAGGTTAAGGCTTCTGTTAGGAACTGATAATCCAATTCATGTTTTATCCTTACCTCTGAGCAGCCTGTCTCTGAGGCTGTTTACCTTTCTAGGCTGGATCAGCATATATGTGTTTTTCTATCCTGTCCTCCAGTTTAAAAAAAAAAAAAAGAAAGAAACTCAGCTTAGTGACACCTGTTTCATCTGCATAGAGAGCAGGGCACTCAAATCATGTGGCATCGTGGAATGTAAAACTGTTTCCTTCTCTGAAATGAGCATGATTCCCATTTACTACCTTATCCTACAGAATTCAGTAGGATCTATCAGAGTTCAATTTTGTGCTTTTAGACTCTATCACAGGATTCTGAATATACAAACATTTTCTTATAGTGCTAGTTTTCAAGTTCATAAAGGTAATAGCTAATACTGTTTTTTCTCTTAAGTCATGTGGTAGAATATGTTAAATAATTTAGGTTCGCCTGATACTTTCTGGCCTTCCAAGAAAGATGCAATCTGTTGGAATAGTTTGACTTCCTGTCAGGAGGACCTGCCAATGAACTGTTTTATATGTTTCAATATTTCCATTTTGCAGTTTTCCATAAGAGGCTGAAGATTTTCCCCTTTTCTTGGATGAATGTAAGTCGCACACTTGAAATGAAACCAAAGCTGAGGAATATTAAAATCTGACTGGAGCAGGAATGTCTGCTTTCAGTTTGTCGCTTCCTGTTCTGACCATGAAATTTGAATCTAACGTGGTTTAAAGGTAACAGCAATTTCACAAATCAGTGTTTGGTGCATCTATGTCTGCTAACACTTCCTTTGAAGAAAAGGCAACTATAAACTTTGTCTTATAGGGCTTTTTAGTACAGTGGAGGCACTTTGGTTGCCAAGATCATAGTCCCTGTTCTACTCTTTCTTCTTTGCTTGATTCAAAACAGGAGAAAAAAATGGGAGAAGTTCTATGTAGGTCTCACTAAAATTCACAGACCAGGTGTTTTCTTTTTCTGGGGAAAAGATAGTGAAGATAGTAGTCTGAAAGAGAAAAAATGTCATACTAAGACTAACTTTTTGATTATACTGAAAATATAGCATTAAGTAAAAAGACCTATTTTATGATTATTAGATATTAAAAACTTCATTGATTTGTTTAACAGGATTCTTCTACTGCACTGTAAAATCTTTGTAGTCAGAAGACATGGGAGGAGATTCTGAAGAAATTTTGATATTTATAATAGAGTGAGGATCCTACAAAATGTTGGGGGTTTTGGTTTTGTTTCTTTTTTTTTCCCCCTAAGTCACAGGAATCTTTCTTGTAGAAAGACCTTTTTATAAAAAAAAAAATGTGACATTGAGTTCTGTGATACTCAGCAAGACTGGAGTATAACTTTCTAAAGGCACATGAATAGGATTAAACCCAACACACAGTCCTTTCTAGGTGTATGGGAAGACAAGTGACTAATTCCATTTCAGCACATTTTGACAATGGATTTAGAATTTCTTAGAATGAAAGATTAATTTGGCCATAACAAAGTCTACCTTTAGAAACTTTGTATTCCTGCAGGGTAAACTCAAGCATCTATCGAAAAATTAATCCGCTCTGCTTGCTTTTAGGCAAATTGTTGCAGCTCTGCTCCTCTCCAATCACTATGACTAGGAGTTTAATTTCCACTCTTGAATTACTGCATTTGAACACCTACTGGCCGCAAATCAAAAGTTTTGTAGTGATAACCACAACTAAATTTATCATGCCTTTACACATATGGTGAAACATCAAGGTTTTTATTATTTTTTTTTAAGTGGAAGGAGAGAACAGAAGTCAGCTCCTTTTTTATTGTGTAAGTCTTCCTAAGTAGATCTATGTTTAAACATTGTCCAGGCCAAAACTTACTGATTTCAGCTTCTGAAGTACATCCACTTGAAGCCAAATATTAGGCTATTAGATGGGTTGCAGGACTACCAGAAGTCTTTTCTGCTTAAATTCCAAGTGGTTTTCTTAAACAGTACATCCTCATATTTGGGCTG
>VYZX01011012.1:668-45753 GCA_013401335.1 Brachypteracias leptosomus | reverse complement strand
TTTTTCCTCTCGTCCTCTTCCTTCTATTGAGCAAACTGCTTCATGTATTTTTATCTTTGGCTGAAACTGATTTTCAATGTTGAAAACTCACTCTGATGGAAAGTTATGACATGGCACAAATTCTAATCTCTAGTGTCAAGACTTGATGTGTTTGAAAAGAAAGCCTTGCTGGTATCAGCTATGATAATTTTAGTATCAGTCTTTCCATTTCCCCAAGAAGAATTGGGGAGGATGAAACAAAGGATAGTGTTTAAGTTCTGGACTTGTAAGTTTTTCTGTTGGGCAGGTGGTGCAGCCCGACTTTTCCACCCTTCTGATTTTTCTAAGAATAAAAGGTTGGTGGAACTGCTGCTTCTTTTTGACTACTGTAAAGAAGAAAAGTGAAGGTTGAGCTTATTCAGTTCAGTGGGTGGCCTGCTAGCCACATGGCCCACACCCACCCCTGGGGTTGCAGTGCAAGAGGCTTTCAGTTGATTCCAGTTGCTATTATGAAGGAATTAGAGTTAAAAGACAAGTGAAGTTACAGACATTTAACTGTAAGTATCCTGCTGTGCAATGTACAGGGCTATGAATTAATATGAACAACACTTGTATGCCTGCAACTGTCCTTTTTACCACATACTTTGTCCTATTTGTTGGTAACTATTAAGTGTCCTTGTAAGTGGTAGCAGTAAACAAAAGCATAATACATGTCTAAATACAAACTGTAGAGCACCATTAATGCAGCAATAACTTTTGAATCATGTTAAAAGAAGGCATCTAAATTAAATCATTATTTAGACAATAAATCACAGAATGTTAGGGATTGAAAGGGACCTTGAAAGATCATCTAGTCCAATCCCCCTGCCGGAGCAGGATCACCTAGACCAAGTTGCACAGGAACGCGTGCAGGCAGGCTCTAAACGTCTCTAGAAAAGGAGACTCTACAACCTCCCTGGGCAGCCTGTTCCAGTGTCTGTCACCCTAACCATGAAGAAGTTTCTTCTCATATTTAAGTAAATGTTTTCTCTATATGATACTGTCTATCTCTTTGGTACAATTGGCTTCTAAATTACTGTCATTATTATGCCATTTGTAGTCTTTGGTAGGGTTCAGCTCTTACAAGTTAAGTGCTCCATCTTGCCAAACTCAGTGACTGGGCTCCTGTCTGTGTTGCAAAGACAGTGTTTGGTTTTGTTTGTGTGTGTGACTGTTGCAGAACTGGCTTAAGCAGCAGGTAGACAATTTCTAAAGGAGAGAGCAGCATTATCATCAAGACTCCTACTGGCTGGTTTCTAGATATTAACTTCATAACAAAAATTGTCTGTAATTAGAGGAGAGCAAAGAGTGCTTCCTTGCTGCTTGCCAAAGCTCCCTGAAAACACTTCCCTCAGACTTAATACAGATATTTGTTAAAAAATTAAGCTTAATTTGAACCCCTAGTAAAGAAACTTAAGCAGTGTGTAGCAGTGCCACCTAGTGTAGTCTGTTAGTCCTTGGTTTTCAGGGTTAAAAGAATTTTACTCCTGTTGTATCTTGAGTCTATAATGGTTCAGGGAAAAAAAAATATTATCTCTTTGTTGTAGAAAGAGTCTTAAAGGTGATTCTCTTGAAATCAGGGCCAGAATATCTTCTTACATAAAGAAGCCATCAGTTAAGAGCTTGTTTCCACTATTCTTTGCAGAATTAATGACAAAAAAATTTAAAGTAATCCATATACAACAGGCTATTTCCTCTTTGTCATATTTAGCTTTGCTCCATCCTGCCTGTTATAGAATCATAGAATGCCAGGTTGGAAGGGACCTCAAGGATCATCTAATCCAGCCTTTCAAGATAGAAAAATACGGTTTAAATGGGATGGCTCAGCATCCTGTCAAGCCGAGTCTTAACTGTCTAATGTAAGGGAATATTAAATGATTGGATACTATTCTTGCTCAAGAAATATCAGCTTGATACTGCAGATATTCATTGAGGATTGACAGTATTATTGTAAAATTATTCATGAAATAAAGTAGCATTTATTATGACCAAAATTGGTAGAATTTTTGCCTGCCAGTCTACATAAAACTTGATTTGGAAGTGGAAAAGTAGAAGTAAGGATTAGATTATACTTCACACAGTAAATTGTTTATCCTGTGTGAGAATTCTGAAGAGAAATGGGTTTAAACTTGCTTTGTCTCTGAGTAAATTGTTGTAATTTGTAACTCTTAGCCTAGCAGCTGTTATTGCTGTTAAGTTTTGGCTCTTAACTGGCAGAGAATAGCCCCCACATGTCTGAATCTTGTTGTTATGACAAATAAGCAAACCCATGGAGTGGATTTTTATTTTCACTATAATACCTCTAAAGACTGACTAATGAAATCTAGAAAAGTTTATCTGGATTTTCACCAGGAAACAGATTTAGTTCTGTGTACCTCCAACCAAAAGGAAGCTCATCACTGCAGCTGGAGCTGCTGGGATTTGCATGTTTTTTCTAGAATCCCAAAGGAAACACTGTCGGCCAAAGTTAGCAGGAGACAGAAAGCAAAAAGCACAACTGCTGGATTTATACTTATGCAGGATTTGTGCTGCTTTGCCTTCTGACTTGGCTGCTTGAAGTTCTGTCCCAGTTAAGAGTTGTTTATCCGATGCTAATTCAATACACAGATATTTCTGAGGCCACCCGTGGAACATGAAAATTCCCATCTTGCGTTCAGGTGCGCAGATATACCCCCCCTATGTCTTGTGATTCCAGGCAAGAGAAGGGGAGAACTCTGCCAACAGGATCTTTGAAGGAAAGATATATGTGGAAGGATACTACTGAGTGGAGAATCTATAATGTTATTGATCCTCAGGATCTTGGGATGTTGTGCTGATTGTAAACAGCAAACTGCTCAGAGATATCTCCAGATAGCTCTGCCTTTGGGTCGTTCTTTTGGAGGGAAAGTGAGATTGTGACTACTCCTGTGCCCAGGCCCAACATCACTGATACAGGCATGATGAAAACTGAGCAGATATAACCAATGCTGTCTTGTACATGGAGATTTCACATGTTTCTCAAGAAAGCCAGACAGTGGACTTGAAGATTTGGGCACCCCCTAGACTGTTCTTTTTCTTAACAGATGATGAGATAATACACTCACAATACTTATCTACCCACAGTGGTTTTATAGTATTATGAGTCAAAAATAGTAATTAAGTAAATTGGAAACTTAGTCATCTAATAGATAGGCTAGTATTTCTGTTGTTTATCAAACACATAAGAGATTTTGCTGAGTCCAGTCTCTTGCAGTTGAGGTAAAATGAATTCACCATAAACAGCAGAATAGTACATATTGCCCTTTGCTTCGCAACGAAAGGACCAAAGGGTAATTCAGCAGTTGCCTCAGATCAGAAGAGTGCCCAAAGCAGGTATTACTCCCTGAGCATGCTTCTCCAGCAGCAACTGCTGGAATTATTTCACTGCTGCTGAAGATCCCGTTGTGTGTTGGAGACCGCAGAACCAACTGTCCAGGAGCCATGTGGAAGTGTTGCCTCAGGAATGCACAAGACTGCATGGTGTCTCTTTGCTTTGTTTTTTTTTACTGAAAGGTTCCTTAAATATTTGTGTGCCATCTCGTATTTCTTATATATGGTAATCACTGAGCCTTGCAGAGAGTACTAACTGTTGCTCATGTAAATTAGATTTCTATGGGACTCCCCAAGTGTTCTCTGTTCCCACAGCATCTTATCTTCCCCTTTCCCTGTTACATAAGACAGTGTTTGAAATATGCATGTCACTCCCCATCATCCATTTGCCATTCTTTAAAAAAGTTCTCCTGCTATAACTTGGCCTTGCAGGTGCCTCAGTGTGATTTTGTTTGTTTGTTTGACCTAATTTGGAGCTTCGTTTCTACAGCACTTTTTGTTCAAGAGAGTCCTATCTCCAGAACCTTGAGCTGCATTCCCCCCAAAGGGGATTGTTTTGGCTGTTATCAATGAAGAGAATAGACAGTGTTTCTGACTGAACTGAGTTTGGTACTTCACTCGCATCTATAAAATGGTTTTTTTATTGGTTCTAATACAGTCCATTAATGTAATGGCTTTGGAATTCCTGGAGTGAAGGGGCATCCAAGTAGCTTCAGTTTTGTATAGCCTAAATTACTTATCTAGTACATGTTATGTGCTTAAAAAAAAAAATAATAATCAATGCCTTTGTAGCTGGTGATTCTGAGCAAATGTTATCAATGGCAGGGATATTTCAGAGTGCTTCCTAACACTGGAACAACTGACAGCTTTGAAGATCAAGGTCTTCAGGAACCATACAGGAAGAAGGGAGACCTTGGCCACTGATAAATGTGAATTATCTTACTCTGATTTTACTTACTAGTCTAGTGGGGAGTAATGGCTTATACAGAGAATCAGGTGATCTAGTTCCTTCTGTTCTGTTAATATGTGTCTGTGATGTGTGTGTTTTATCAACAGCTAATAGAGGAACATTTCAGGGGAGTCCTTGTAAAAATGTTGGCATTGCACTATTGCAGCACAGGTGCTCCCCCAACCCCATTTATGCAATAAAAAGTTTTGAAAGTGCAGCAGAGGTGGAGATCCTAACGGCAATGTCTTCCCAACACTGTAGTATCCAACATGGTTTGTTTTGGTGCTGCAGTCTGCATTGGGTCCTTCTGCAGACCACTTCAGGGCAGTCTTCTGCCACAGTCAGTAAAGCCCATAAGCTTTGGAAGGGGACTGCTTGAAACTCCATCTCACAGCTTTGCTGTAGTTCTCAAGGAGCAACCTCATCGAGTGGTATATGTACATACATGGTTCTTTTAGATCTGGGATAGATTTGTGGATGCCAGACTGATATATACAGTAAGAAGTATGTGTTTTGGCCCAGGGAGAATCAAAACAAAACTAAATGGCAAGCACAAGTTAAGCAGCCTTCCAAGAGAGTCTGAAATCATGACTGGTGCTTGCTGTGTCTCACTGGCCTTACATTGCCAATGGCAGGACATTACACAAATGACTGCGAGGTGGCATTGCACTGAGGCCTACTGTGAAGATTTCACCTAGTAGAGTATAACTAAAATGTTTACTTTAGTATTTTGCGATAATAAAAAGCCTCCATGGAACCCAGTAGGAATCTTGTGATTTGAAAATTTACCAGGTTGTCAGGTATTCCTGAAAGCTGCAAAAGAAGTTTTTGATTTGCTTCCTTCCAAATGAATGTTCTCTGTCCATTTAATTCTTGCTGGCAAGTTGGGCTTTGTGGCTCCTCCTTTTCCTATGCTGTTTTAAGTGAAAGCTAAATACTGGTACAATCTTATCAACAGTTGCAGGGCTTCATTTATTTTTAGGATTATAAAGGGAAAGTTTATATAATGTGTAGGCATGACAGAGTGTGGCTGTGGTAGAGCTGAATTGGGTGGAGCTGGATCTGAGGCAGCGACAGGCTTTCAACGGGGAACCTGTGCGGAGCTGGAACTTTGCCACATGTAGTATGAGTGGCCTCTGAAGTGCAACACTTTGTATAACTTAACGTTTAAAAAGCAAAGTGAGTGGTCTTTTGAGGCTACATTCCTTTATTGATTCTATATTTTTATAAAGTTATACATGTACCTAAAATATTACACCCTTTCCCAAAAGCATATAAACAAATTTTTTCTGCTCCTGTCTGAATGATTTTTTTGCCTTTAGAAAATATTCATTAGCTCAGACATTCAGATTAAGGAATTAAAGGTTTTGAAAGACTTCTCTGTTCTAGTTCAAATATTAAAAAAGCAGTAAGAAAACCAGTAGATCACACTAAATGGGAAAACAACTTAGTCTCAAATTAATTACCTGTTTGAAATACTTGTGATTTCGTGTATGAAACTGGAAAAGGGGATTTTCTGGAAGAAAATTGCTTCCTATTCAAAAAGACATTCTGTAAATAGCAGTTCTTTGTCCTAAAGATACTGTGAGCTCTACTGCTTTCTGATGATAGAGTAGGTGACAATGTTGTTCAGTCTATGCCGCATTTTATTCTACTCTAGTATAAAATGAAAAGGCTTCTCCACATTGTTAATAAAAAGCATAGACACAATATCCCTGTGCTTCATGAAGTAGTTAAGGTTTCATTCCAAATAAGCCTGGAAAATGTATTAAGCTGAAGGCCAGGTTTTGTTCTGGCACTTGTAAGCAGCACAAATGCTGCTTACTAGACTAACATGTACAGCAGAAGACAAATATTCTCTGCCTACCTGCAGCAGAAATGGTCATGAACAAAAGAAGCCGGTGCCTAGAATGTACCTCTTTCTTCTGGCCACATTTGGTTTTTTTCCTCTGACTGATGCTTTGATAAGAAATGGTTATAAAACCTCATGATGACTTGAGATGGAGTTGCCATAATCCATGTCCTTGGCTTATCTCTCACTGCCCCAGCTTGGCTGTGACCTGAACAATTTGACTGTCATTTTTTCAGGGTGAGGCTGACCATGACATTTATACTAGGACTGTGATGGACTTCGCTGTGTATTGGCTTGAGCATCAGTGTTGTCTAGACATAAAATTTTTAAGAGAGCAGAATGAGATGAAGCTGGATAATTCCTCCCTCTGAGTTGTTATTACTTACTTTCTATGATACCAGAGTTGGCTTTAAACTGCCTAACTTGGGCATGGCTGTGCTTTGAATTTTTTTTAATTTTTTTTTTTTTTCTCCCAGCACGACCATACCCTTAGTCACAGCATCTTACTTTGAGATGCTGCTATGCATTCCAATTGGCTATAATTTAACATTCAGATTTGTAGCTAAACTTAACATCCCTGAAGGCTTTCAAGTTTGAAGGCTGTTTTTTTTAATTAAAGAATTAGGATGCTAGTCAAGCAGTATTTTCCCAGGCTGTCTGCTACTGATGCAAAGTGGCACGCTTGGTTTGCACATAGCATAGGGTAATGCCCAACTGAAGGAATTGCACAAGTCTATAGCAGAGATTGAGGAGCACCTTGATTATTAGTCATCTATGTAATGGGAACTATTTGAAATCTTGGCTGCTAGTCCAAGGGGCTACTTAAAAAAAAAAAAAAAAGAATCAACCCCCTCCCCTGAAAAACAACCCCACCACTCCCACACAGAAACCCAGTGATGATAAGAGTAGACAGGGTGAAAGTATGTTGACTGCTCTATCATGAGTGGGTGTCAGGACTGGATTTCCACTCTTTGGGTTAGATATGCACAGTTGTGTTTATTATTCAGAGTACAGAAGTCAACACACTTCAGATTTCTGGCAAACATTCAAGGATTTATATTTTTTGCAAAAGGCTTTAAAATGAAAACTGATGCTTGTTAAAAGCAGCCTATCCCAGTTCCCAACTGGGAAAAGACAACAGTCCAGAGCAGTGGAAGTCAAACCAGTATTACTGTGAGAGGAAAAGAGGGAGAAATCCAAGTAACAGAAATGCATGTGCAGGATTATGTCACATGATACCAATGAGAAACATCTGTGAATAAGAGCCCAATGCCAAGTCTTAATCATTAAGAAATGTTGATGCACAGTCCCTCTGAAGGAGGTGTTACCTTACATACTGGAAAACAGATACAGAGTTCAGCCACTGAATAGTACAGCAGGGGTGGAAAGTAACTCCCACTGTTTGTTCTGATATCTTAACCATAAGTGCAGTCTCCTGTCAGTAGGAATTTTACTGAAAAAGTGCCAGTTTGTCAAAATGTGCATAAGATGTAGTGTAAAAGGAGAAAAGAAATAGGAAATAATGGGAAAACATAACAACACAAAAACATTTGGCCTGTTTCACATTTTGACAGTTTATTTATGCTTCTAGAGGTGGGTAAATATAGTTGAGTCTTATGAGGACATCCATGTTTGGCCTGAAATTGTGGCAATTCTACTTAGATCTTCGCTGAGTCACTTATTTTTCTTTCTTCTTGCATGTGATAGGGAGCACTTCTTTGGGAAGCTTATTTTAATTTTCATGGAAAAAATAATAGGATTTGGGCTCATACTTTTTGCCACAGTGCCAGAGAGCATGAAATCAATTTTGCTGGTTTCTACAGGAGATGTGAGCAAGTGCAGTGATAGAAGTATGCTCAAGTGTTGATGGAGTCAGATTTTCATACTTCTTGGATTTATCTTACATCATTAAAAACACTGGCAAGATATATTGATGGGGGAGTTCTTTATGTGTATAACATGTCAGAAATCTTCCTACAGGGGAAGTTATCTGCATTTAAAAAAACAAACAAACCTATATAAGAATGTATGTTATAAATGATATTTCCCTAAATCAAATAGGACATATTTGTTTGTTAATGATTAAAATTAATCCAGTAAAGGTTACTAATCTAGTGTAGAGCTTTCCCTAGGCAGCGAATGCCTTCATTTGCCTTTTTGAGTAACTTGTGGAGAAGCAGTAGGAAAGTCTTCTGAATGTTAGATAAATCTACAGTGGACCAGAGCAGAAAAATAAATTAAAGGGTTTGAATTCTTTTGCCTTGCAATACTTCTGGACAATGTGACTGTGTTTGGGAATTCTCAGAACTCTTCTGTTCTAAATTTTTTTTAGTTAGTAAAGTTCCTCCTAACACAATTTTCTTCAAGCTCTGTAGTTCATGGCTTTTAAGAACACATATGTAATGCAATAATAAAAAGGTTCTGTCTTCATGTGTACTTAAGGAAGTAATAGCAAAGTAACTCTGAGGTTTTGGGCTTGGATTCTTGTCTTTTTTTTATTGTTTTAAGGTGACCAGCCAGTGAATAGTTCAAGTTCATTATGCTGATGTATGGGATGTGTTGAGAAACTCTCGATGTTGTTTTTGAAACTAGGGCCTGAGTACTTCTCAAATTTCATACCCTCTTTCCAAGAGACAGCAGCGGCAAAGAGTTATACGGGGGATTACTGGCAGCCTATTGTTCAACTTGAATACGTTCAAATTCCAACAGCACTGGTACTGCTGGCTCTCAATCCATGTTTCTGTTTTACAGCAATGAATGCTGTGACCTGTGCTGGTTATTCTGAGAGCGCTCAGTCTGGGGCAGTTGAGGTCACAAACAGATTTTAAGAAGTTAACATGAAACCAATGTTCAGTGTTCTAATGATCTAGGGGGTAGAGGGAAATAAAGGACAAATTAGTGGCTACTAGTCTCCATTGCACAACAGTCTTGAAAATCAAACTAGATGTTGACTGAGGGGATTTTGGGGGCGATGTGGGAAGAAGAGGGGCTTCATTACTTTGTTTACACCTTAGAATAATTAAATCTATAGCTAATCAAAGAAACAGATGGCTGGTATTACAGTATTAAGGTTTTTGGTTTGTTTTTTATTTTTCAGTTCATTACTAAGGGATATACTTAATGAGATTTGCATGGGAAAGGGACAATGTAGGACTGTAGTACAACTGCATCTTTACAGTCATAGTTCCAGTTACACATCTTTACAATTCTATGTGATGCAGTTGAGTACTAAAGCCTCAAGCTAAAAGGTTATATTCCACCTCTGCGTGGAAGGACCTTGACTGCCAACGAGAGGATCTAGGACTTAGTAATGATGGTTTACAGGGGAATCACTGGACAGAACGGAGATGGTGCCAATTAGATTCATGCACTCAGAGTTATTTTGCAATCAAGTCGTTGCCTGAGCCTTATGGTTTAGGCTAGGAGAGTTTGGCTGGACTTCATGAAATATCAGAAACTGTCCCTATTGCTTGGGAAGACTTTGCATAAAGACACATGCAATTGGAAGTGCGCCAACTAATGAAACAAAAGACTATCTGAAATGGAAGCAGGGAGCTTGCTGTATATATGCGCTTCTATCCAGCAATCTTGATGCCAGGCATGCCCACTACTGGAGAGCTCCTGACAAGTCCTGCCTGCTTTACAGCCTAATGAAAAGTTTGTCTTTTAACAAGTATCTCATGTTTGGACATACTCCATTTTTCTGCTTAAGTAGGAAGATGGAGGCTTATATTACTCCACACAGGGAATGTCCCCAGCAGTGCCACAATTGCTACCAAAACATTTACATGTTTTGTCTGATTTTAAAGAGAGAATTTAAATATAAATAATGCTATATTCTTTAGCAGAAAGCAGCTGTGATGGAACTAAAAGTTTAAAATAAATCCAGTTGCTTACAGTAATTACTGAGGTAATACATTGTCTGTGCAAATGCATAGTCCAGGGCCTGTGGCAACATCTTAGAATATATTGCTTCAGTTACCCTCCCATACTCTCTTCTCCTATAAAGAAACCCCACATTCTAACTTTGACAAACTGCTTCCATCTTTTTAGTTTTAAATACTCAAATGAAAAATGCTTTTTTAACACCACACAAATTCAGGAGCTGAAAGGAATGAGTGGTTTTGCTTTCATCAGCATAGCAAATGACTTTTCATTTCTGTATTTCTTTACTTATCTTTCAGATTTTATAGCTCAAGTAGAATTTTATTATTCCATTAATGGAATCAAGACAGCCTACTTGATATATAGTAAATTCTTCCAGATGATACGTGTGTTAACTTGTTAACGGTGACTCATTCTTCTGACAGATTCCTTTGCCACTGGCTCTCTGTTGCTGTTGTTAAGCAAGAAAAGTAACAAGGCAGGGTTTTGGATATAGAAGTCTTCAGAGAGTAGCAAATCGAGGATGTGCAAGAGTGTCCAAGGAGGAACTGAGGGTACAGGCCAAAGAAAAAGCTCCAAAAGCAACTGAACTAATAATTGAGAACACAAACCCTTAAGTCACCATTGGTTTGATACCTAAGTGGGACTCTGAACTGCAATTTTTAGAAACATCATAATGCTTTAAACATAGAAGTATCAATCTTTGTGACTGCATTGTCAAAATAAATGAGACATTCATGACCTGCATGTTGTAAAGTCAACCGGTTGCCAGTGAAAGCAAATTGCAGTGCAGTGAGATAAAACCCCTGAACTCAGCACTCCCTCTAATTAAGATTAATTAGTTGCAATCAAAAACATCAGAGAACAATGTTCATAGGCCTCCAGGGCACATGGGAAGATTAGTGGCATATATTAAGTGTAATAATTTTCATTGAGCAAGAAAGACTGTTCTCTTATTTATCAAAACGATGATCCACCCCTTGCTTCACATGATCTCTTTCCATGGACTCTTAAGCAGTTTCTTTCATCAGTCCTGTTCCACCTCCTATAAGGAAATGATGAGTCTTGTTCCTGTCTCTCTTCTAGCATGTAGTTGTAGCAGATCGTTCTCATACTGCAGCCAGTAGCTAGATCACATTTTTCCAATAAAACTTGAAAATCCATCCACTAGTGTGCACCCAGTGCTTTTGGACTATCAAAAGTGCAAGCTGCTATGTACCAACAAGTATCCAGTTAATTTCTTAGTATGTAGGTAAAGTTTTTTTTCTTAAGTGGTTATCAGTAGATCAAATTACTGCTGCTTATTGTAGTCTTCTGCCAAGTAATGTGACTCATACCAAAGATACATGTTCTTCTGCCGTCTACATCTGTATGCATACAAAAATAAATTTTCATTATCAAATGGAAGCACTATGAAATCTTAGTCAAAGTTTGTCTTCCATGAATAGATGACTCCAAGGAACACTTGATTCTGTGTACTGTTCTCTGTATTGGCTCCCCTTGAATACAAATCCATACCAGGCCAGAGCCCTACATGATACCTTCCACAGGGTTAGTCTAAGTGCCTAAATGTTCAAAGCTTCAATGATGGTGACACTCTGCTGGAACTAAGGAACTACCAGCCATTGTGGGGAATGCTAACATAAGGAGGGAAGTTACTTTTTCCAAGAACAGAATTAACCTATGAATAAAGGAAAAACAACCTGTTATGTAGCTTGCAATGACAGATCAAAATTTATTTCTATAATTTTCAAATAGAATCTTCTTTTTTGATGCTAATAAAACACAGCAGAATTGTCCCCAACATCTAATAAAAGTTGATAGTGCTACTTTAGGTAACTGGAATATACTGTCTTAACTTCTATTCTTTTAATACAAGATGTACTATGTAGAATAGTATAGTAGGGAATAATACATTTACAATATACACAGCCACAATATTTATTGTTGAATTCTAAGTGGCTTTATTTCCTATTTTAGTTTGTTCATGTTGTTTTTGATATAGCTACTGTTATCTTTGTTCCCTAAGACAATCCCTTATTAAGCAAAAATTAGTAATGGTTTTTAAATGAATGGAAAAAAAAACCACACCACCAAAAAAAGCCCCAACAAAACAGGTGTACAAAATATTACCAAAAAGCTGTAAGTATTTCATGAAAGGAAGAGAAGGTTGAAGTAGCCTTAAACCAAACTGACATAACATTAAAAATATATAACTGTATATGTTCTAGAAAGACAGCACCTGAAATGTTCCATTTGTAGGGGAGTGTCTGTTTGCCAGTGGTGGCTGTAGAGCTACAATGTGTGAATGAAATCAGATGGAATGAGGCAGACTGACTGACATGATCTTTGACTTGCTGGGTGGGGGTGCTTTTTGACTAAGAGGAAAAATCTTTCAGTTGAATGAAGCACGCTCATATTAATGGGATTAGAGATATGGATGGAAAGTACCTCTGGCCCAATTTATGTGAAGCAGGGCTGTCGCTGTCATTAGATCAGATCAGCTGTAGCAGAGTCTTGAAAACTCCAAAGATCGAGATATTTATTTCCTCCGTCCAGAGGAGAAAAGATGACCATGCTTGAGTAGGGGGATTGGGTCAGATGATCTCCAGAGTCCTTTCCAACTCCACCTTTCTGTGATAAGAGACAGTGTAACACAAGTTAATTGAAGGCTCCTTCCCTTAAATGTTGGGGAGGGAACACATGTTCATAACCAAGTGTATCACCTGTATGATTAATGATCAGTGATCTCTCTGAAGATACAACAACATACTAAGCGATGTTCAGTTCATGAGTAGGTAGGTTAGTGCTGCTTATGAGAACACTGAAGAATGTTATCCTTCTTGAAGATCAGTTAAGCTAAAAGAATGCGCAAAGACAGACTGTAAAGTCAGAAAATCATCCAGATGGAGAAAATATTAATGTCATCCAAGCTGGGAACAAAAGTGAGTGGGAAGAAATGGATGTTACATGAAGAGACTGGTAGCTTCAACTCTAAGCAACCTCAGCAGAGCTAACTCTCTAGTTACACAATAATGTGAGGTTAATTGTGAAAGTCAAAGCTCAGGATTCAGTACAACTACATTACATCTTCTGCATCTGTTCCTGGGACATGATTCAGAAAAGTCTTGAGACAGCTGGGAAAATTGAGCTGTTTCAAATATGTTCTGTGTCTTACTTGTTTTGGTTTTGATAACTTTTTATTTCCTATTTTGTAATCAAGAATGTCACTCTCTGCTTTGCTAGGCTAAACTTATTTGCCTTTTTGGTTTTGTCTAGCACTAATGATATCCTCGCACGATTGTGCCAAGTAAAAAACATTTTGTGTTTTTTCTAAAATAGCTGTATTCATTATAGTATGATAGAGAACTCAAAATCCAGAAAAGGTTCAGGATGCTAATTCAGGGGGACTTTCCCACCAGGCTGCAGAGGTTGATTTGATTGCTAATATAACCAAGCATTGAATATGTGAGAGAAATACAGAGCAGTAAACATTCTCTGATAAGGACCAGGCAGAATAAAATTGTCCTGACTACCACTTCATGTATTTCATACAGTCCAGTTTCTCCTGCATTGTGTAAACCCTCAGGGCTGGCAAGGGTGTGCAGAAGGGGAGTAGTTGTTTCTATTTCTTATTTCCAAAGACTTTTCAGGAGATAATACAATACCTTTGCCTGATCTCAAACATTGTAGACAGGTGAATTTCACCTCTTTAAGACTAAATAAAGGAGAATTTTCAGGAAAAAGCCTTGTTGGTAGGTCTGGAGGAGTAAGAAGTACTGGGTGATCCCATCACTGAGTGAACCAGCCGGGGAAATAATCCTGTTCTGTCAGAACAGGATTGTATGTGGATGAGTGTTTATAGCCCTATGCAGTGTACTTCCATGTAATATCTTTTAATGATACCTCAAGGTGAGATTAAACAATAGTCTGGAGGGTGGAAAAGAGGATGGTTAAAGAGGGTTGTTTTCATCTTCCTTCTCCCTTATCAAGTTTTTTGCTTATCCTCTAGTTTCAAGATACGTCTCAGTGGATAAAGCCTGTTGTGGGAAATAAGCAAACATGCTTACTGTTTGTCTGCATTTGTGCATTCAGTGGTGCTTATTATATCAACCTAGGCACCCAGTTTCATTTTATCCTCATTAGACTGAATGTATACTTTCAAAATTAAACACAGGCATTCTGCAGGAATGGATATCTCTATTGTGTGTTGGGGCTGTGTGAGGGATACCCCTGTGGAGGAAGCCCATGTAGGTAAGACTGCACCGAGTTTCAAAGCATAGAGGAAGCACATGAGAGTCTGAGATGTGGTTAGATGCAATAAATCTAAATTTTTCCTTTTTTTCTGAGGCCAAGAGCTTCATAAGCAGAGACAATTGAGCAAAATGTATCAACAGATATAGGAATCTATTCCTAGCTTTCTGGATGTGACTGTATTGTTCCTTGCAAACAAACCTGATGTTAAATGTGGCAAATTTCTCAGTGTAAAAGAAAAGGTCATAGGCTGTAGAATGCAATCCTGATAGACAGCCTGTCAAAATGGCAATGTGAAAAAAATTAGTAATTTTCTCTTGCACTTCTGTGAGCATATTTACAATAGGAACTCACGCTGTGGTAGGTATCCTGTAGTATCACTAGATATCATATAATATCGTTAGCTGTAGCATTTTGTGAGTACCACTGCTGGTAATGTAAATTAAGGTTCCTTCTCTTTTCTCTTAAGAAGAAATGTAATCCATTGAATTGAGAGGGAACACCTGGCTCACGTCAGCCTTGCAGTGACAGGTAAGTGCAGGAGTAGCCAGTTCAAAAGGGTAAAAAGGCATTAACCATATAGGCCACTGGACTGCAAAATTGCTTTCCAAAACCGTATAGCAAACTCTCTATCAATAAAGAAGATCTGAAAGCTACAGACAGTGTAAGAGGATGAAATCTTACCTCAAGATTTTAGGCCATTGCAATAATTACGAAATTTGCTAAATAAAAATTCTGAATCTTCCCAAGAGATTATACTTCTCGTGCTAGAGAGGACATCTGTATGCATCTCTCAAGTCTCAGCTGTAAGTTCCAGGTTTGTCACAACAGTGAAACTTCAGGATTTAGTTGTAACTTCTGTGATTTTTATTTTTTTCTTAATTATTAAACAGACAAATTCTTGACTTGCATGTGACCTGCTGTATGTTGTAGGCCTGTGTCTATTTTCACTGCTTTTTCTGTTTTCAGCTGCAGAAGAATTGCAGTCTATAATAATTCCCTCGCAGCATCTCAGTTTGAGTCCTGGGAAGCTGCGTATTATCACTGCCAGGTCATGCAACTATAACATCATTGCAGTCAGTAACAATACTTCTGTTGTTTGAAGTGTGAGGTTTCCAGACTGTTAGGAATGCAGGTCTTGCTGCTTCTTTTAGTTATTTAACCTTTTCCTAAGTCAAGAAACAACTTACATTCGATGTATACTGAAAACTAGTTAGAGTAGAGGATATTTATATAGAAAAGTGTCTGAACTGGGCATAGGCTTGTAACAAACTTGCAGAGTTGACCACTATAATACCTGAAAGTGACTGAAATCTGAGCTTAGGCACAGACCCTAGCTCATGAACCAGTATTGCTTACAAACTCCAGAGTTCTAGTATTTTCCTGAGCTTATTCCTTACCTGAGAAAGACCTTAATAGCCGTGAATTCCTTATGTCAATCAATAGATATGCTTTATTTCAGAACCCTTACTTCAATCAAGAAATAATTTTTCCTCCCTCTTTGATTTGCCAGAGCCTCTGTAGCTTTTAGAGAAGAGAGTGCTCATCTTTGGGGAGAGGGGTGCCTGAGGTCTGTGCATGGCATGGATGGAGGTTGCCCAACACCCTTCCAGTGTGGTAGTAAGAGGCACAGTGGGACACTGCACGGAGTCACTGGCACTAGGAATACCATGCATAGGCAGCTGAGCCCCAGTCATAGTGTTTGCTTTTAATATTGTCTTAGCTTGTGATGTTCCGTCAAGTTTACAAAGACAGTAGTGTCATTTTGGAAGTAAATACAAATGTATTTTAAATTTGCTCTTTTTCACTGGGTGTGTTGGGGGATTTGTCTGTTGTTTCGTAGATTTTCCTGTAAGTATTGCATTTGTGATCTGTTAAGTATTTTTGTTTTATGTTGATAGAGCTTCTTTATGATCAGAAAAATACTGATGTACAGGGAGCAGCAGCCAGTAATTTAGGGGATCCAAGGGGACAAAAGATTGCAGAAGCATCAGGTTACAGGATTTGTCAATAAAAGAAGTAGGACAGTCATCATAGCCTGTCAGTACAGACTACCAGAGAGGCTTTATTTGATTATCTCATGCGCGTATGTGTAATTGTACCACTGACAGTGCTCTCTTGAGACTAATTTTGACTTAAGAATCTTGCAGTGAAAAAAAAAAGATCTGAGAGGTTGGTTTGCCTGACAGACTGTGATTAAGTGATGTGCTGTTAGGATTTGCATAGGAGTATACAGTTAATATGTTGATGGAGATTGCTTTGCCTGAAACCTTCTAGTGGTATGTACTGACTCACTGTCTCATCATGCTGTTAGCATGTGCAGGAATTTTAAGGGTATGCCATGTTTCTCACCTAACTGTTGCATATTTAGCAAGGGTCAGCTTGCAAGCAGCATTTTTCAAATGGAATGTAGGTAAGAGTAAGTTTACTTAAAATGGGTGGATAAACAGGAAGAAGGAGAAGAAAAGAAAGGAGAGGGAGAAAAGGAAAGAAGTAGAAGAAAAAAGTAGAAGAAGCTGTATCAGGCATGCTGAGATCTGTGAAGCTTCAGATCTGGAAGGCACAAGTAGACCCCAAACAGTACCAAAGGATGGGTTCATCATATAGTTGATGTGTAAGAATTGGATTTTAAGCACAATGTAGGGACAATCTATAATACTGCTTTGACAACCTGGACATCTCATTTTAGGGCTGTACATGTTAACAAAAGCAAGTTCACTTAAAATATATCTAGATTCAGTCTCGCTGCTGTTTCTCCAGGTTGATGACATCCAAGGGGCGCAGATATCCACTGCCACTTGGCAGAAAGTCAACACTGACATCTGGGAGTGGGGACAATACTACAAGCAAATGCAGATGGTGCTCTGTTCTGCAACTGGTTTGCTTGACCTGGCTGCTTCTGTGGGAGTGCAGACCTGACAGGTTCCTCACCGGGCTCCCTACTGGAGCACAAACCTGTTTTTAGCCAGGACTCTGCATTTCACCTGTAAGCATGACCTAGCAGCAGTCCTGTGGGCAGAGCTGGAGGGAAGGCAGAGGACATCACAAGCCCAGGCCTCAGGAGATGTGGAAAGCTGCCAGGTTCTCACTGCTGCTTGCTCACCGGTGAGTCATGGCTGGATGTTGTCCTAAGCTGTTCCAGTTTGATCTGAGGGCAGCCCCAAGTAGAGAATTACTTTAAGGGCAATGACTCCTGATTTTGTTTTTCCTTTTTTGTAAGCTTTTAGTGGTCTGTGTGTTTGGGGCTTCCTTTTAATTTTCAGTTCCAGTTTTCTTGGTGTGAGTAAAGACCAAGTTTTCTTGGTCTTTTGTAATAAAATTAATATCCAGTTCTAAATTAAGGTGATAGCTGGATAACAGCTAACAGAAAGAGCACTCTTCTTTATGCAATGAGTAGAACTTCAGGAAATTTTTTGCTGGTGGGGGAGGTAGAACAAGACCATAATTAGCGAAAGGTGTGAAAAGAACAGTACTTGGTGTAACCGATTTTAGTTGCGTCTTTCCTAAAAATAACCAGACATTAATAGGAAATAATATTTGACAAACTCATAATAGCATACACGGTGTCATAAACTTGAGTCTAACCTCAAGATTCTGTCTGAGTGTGAATTTTTTTATAACCTTAGCCATTAATACTTTCAGCTTTGTGGGTTAATACCAACAGAGTCAAAGCAGGCTTAGGACCTACAAAGACATTCTGAAATAAGCAGAATTTGGACAGTGTTAATCAGGACAGGGAAGAAGAGGCTTCGGTTCATTATGAAATGCTGAGCTGTATCAGCTGCTGCAAGGTATAAGGCTCCAAGATCTCTAATAAAACTAACACAAGTAGTAATCAGTTAGATACATAGCTCCTGCAAAGGAATGTATATATAGCAAGCCTAACTAAAATGGTTGCCTTGGCTTGTATTTCTTCAAAGGAATGCAAACTTGAAAAGGGGGGAAAAAAGTGTAAAACAGCAAAATCTAGGTTTAATTTTTCCTCTGGCTGAAAGCCTTCAGCAAAACACCAGAAAAGTTTTGTCTCATGAGGCCGTGATCTGTGCTCTAGACTGACTAATGCTGCTGGTGCTTGCTTCTTGTCTTTTAAATTAGTAATGTGAAATATCTTTATTCAGAAGATTCTAATACACTTCATAGATGGAACCTTGGCCAGTGTTGCAAAGACAAAGGCAGAGCAGAAGCCTCCTGGACTGTCAAGCGTGTACATAGGTGCTAAATGGTTGGCATACAATCTGAACATGTCATTTCAGGACATTAAAGATCTTCAAACTGGCACTTAGCTTTCTTTTTATGCAGTTGAAGGCAGGATATAATTAACCTAAATGTGCCTGCTGCTTTGTTATGTCTGTGCTTTTCACGACCTGAGCAGATAAGTTTCTCTTCCCCTGTGTTCATGGCAGTGTGAAACTTTAAGCACATAGTCACCACCTCCTGTTGCTTTCTGACCCTATGATATTCATTGCTGTGTGTTAAATGAAGCTTGCGTTAAGTCCATGCTTGTTCTTTGTGCCTGTCTGCATTAATTCGTGGCCATGTCACTGAATTTGGAAGGACAGCCTGACCACAGAAATGAGACAGGTGTGTGCACACATACAGCTGAAGACATAGCATAGGAGTGTATTTTTTCAAAATAGTCCTTTATCTTTATACTTTTCTTTTGAATGAAAATTAAAACTTATCATCAGATGACCTTAAAATTCAAAATTCTGGAAGAGTGCTGTAGAAATCAAATGGGATGACATGATTTTACCAGTTTGTATATATAGGAACATCTTCTGTGTCCCCAGTCTGAGACAGAATTAAGTGGCTAAAATAATAAAAACTTTAAAATCCTCAATGGAACACATTATACAATGTTTCATGAAAAAAGTGGGATGCTATAATAATTATTTAAAAGTAGATAAGACTTATAAAGAATGAGTGAGGATTGGCAGGTGTAATATTCCATTGTATGTTAGCTCAGTCTAAACCCTATAAATCTTGTTTTGATTCTATTGAGAGAAAGTTTTTTTTAAAAAAAGGTGTCCGGGGGGTTGTCTCTTTCTCATAGCCAACAGATGACAAGCAGCTCTTGGAATTTCTCTGTGCAGTGCTAAATATTTTTGTTGCTAAATTTTTGTCTAGTTTACTTAACCTGAAAGAACCCAAATCTCACTGTGTAAGAGTAACCTAGGAGCATAGCTGTTGTCCATTTGAAGTTAGGCTCTAATGATAATTGGCAACAAAGATGCGGAGGTAAAATATGTAGTAAGTAGAAGGAAATCAAACCAAGAAAAAAAGAACAGGGCAGGAAACCTGTTGCACCTTTGTGTTTGTAAACCAAGGTATTGGGGAGGCAGTGAGACTTCTCCCTGGTGTGTGACAGTCAATTAGCTATTCATAAGTAATAGTATACTATAGTATACTATTCTAATAGTATAATATTCTATATATAGTATACTATTCTATATAGTATACTATTCTAATACTATATAATAGTATTAGAATAGTAACTTGCTCAGTCTCAAGTAACTACTGTCCCTAGGAAGAGTAGTCATCCATTCAGGAAAAGGAAACTAGATTTCTATTTGTGATTGCTTTTGTTTTTAACTGCTGGTAGCTGTTAACATCAGTATCCTCAGGCTCTGATAGTCCGTTAAAGAGTACTCAGGGGAATGGCTGAAATGGAATTGCAGCTGGGAGGAGCATGTGGCAAGACAGTGAGAACTGCCAACCATTGTGTAATATTAGCATCACAGCTTCCACGGATCTGCACTCTAAAATAGACCCTACAAACCAAATTCTTGCCTTCTTTATAGATAGAAGTAGAAATGTGGACAAATTAGAGCTTTTAGTTTGCTTTTGAGCTGGAAGTATCATCCCAGAAATTTAGTGAATCATATTTAGGGGACTTCTTCCTGCTTTTTAGTAATGTGACACTCCTAATGAAACATACTACATGCTGTACAGCTGAGCTACCAAAGTTTCTGAGATGTATGTATGAAGTCTTACAGAGAGAGCAATGATGACCCATGAAATCCAGTTTGATAGTGCTAAAATCATGAAAGTGCCTGCAAAAAAACCCAACTAATTCTTCCTCTCCCATCTCTTCTCAGTTCTGAATTGCAAGACAGCCAAGAAAGCATTCCCAAGAGCTCTCCTCAGTCTGAGTCATTTGTGAACCTGTTTTAACTTCTTTAACAGATTTAAAATAACTTTTGAGACTCTGCTTCTGCCAAAGAATATGTTGCAATGGTTCATATAATTTATTTTTTTTAAAAAAAAAGGTGTTTGGGTTTTTTTTAAATCTTGCAGGTACATCTTACCTATTTGAGGAAGGAGTGAGAAAGCAATATACTGTGGCCACTTCACATGCAAAATGGCATTGGAGTACTTGTATTTATCATTGCAGGAAGCTAAATACTAAGAAAGCTAAAATGTGAAAATTGGTGTTTTATAATATACAGGGTAGTAATGAGGCATTTTATGCTGGTTTAGGGTTAAGTTTTCACTCCAAGAGGAATTTGATTCCTGAGGGTACCTGTAAGTACAGAAAGGAATTAGGTTCCCAAAGGTCTGCTGAATGCATGAATTCTAATAGACAGCCAACTTCAACTGTACAGTGATCAGCTGTTTGAAAAATAATTTTTTCCTGGCAAAGAACCGTGCTAAATGTTTCCCACTTAGGCTGTTAAATAAATATNAGTGCTCTGTCACCCTCACCATGAAAAAGTTTTTCCTTATGTTTATCCGAAACCTCCTATGCTCCAGCTTGTACCCATTGCCCCTTGTCCTACCACTGGATGTCACTGAGAAGAGCCTGGCTCCATCCTCCCGACACTTGCCCTTTACATATTTATAGACATTAATGAGGTCACCCCTCAGTCTCCTTTTCTCCAGGCTAAAGAGACCCAGCTCTCTCAGCCTTTCCTCATAAGGGAGATGCTCCACTCCTTCAGTCATCCTAGTGGCTCTGCACTGGACTCTCTCCAGTAGCTCCTTGTGTTTCTTGAACTGGGGTGCCCAGAACTGGATACAGTACTCCAGGTGGGGCCTCACCAGCACAGAGCAGAGGGGAAGGAGAACCTCCCTCGATCTGCTGGCCACGCTCTTCTTGATGCATCCCAGGATGCCATTGGCCTTCTTGGCCGTGAAGGCACAGAAGGTATTTCAGAAATCTGTTGAACTAGGGAATATGGTCTGTGTTGATAGCTATGCCAGTGGTACAACAAGAGGTCAAATTGTAAATCTTGAATTTCAACAGCTAAATTTTTGGGTACATCTCTGAACTTGCACCACTTTTCATTATTTGGATCATTAGTATCAAGTACGTAGGGGCCAGGGAGTGTGGATCAAGAGAGAACCCAGCAAATACATACAGAAATAGTTTGGACATTTCTGCTCCCTTTTCTCTAGGTTCAGCAGCACTCCAGCCACTTGCATGTCTCAAAGACCTGGCAAGTGTAATGTAAAGTAAAGAACAAGGTAGTAAAATGAGGTTGAGGCAATGGGTGTAGTTGATCCAGCATAAACAAATAATGAGCAACAAGCCCAACTGGACTCAAATATGCTCCAAATGTTAGTGTCTCCTTGCTGTGCTGCTGTTGGAAGGATGGTATTGAATCAACAGAGCTGGCTGTGTCCTGCAAGTGTTAGTAACCCAGGTTTCATGCAGCCATTCATTCTACCAGGGAAGGTTTAGGGAGTTTTGTGAGCACAGAAGATGTTATGCTGTACTCTTATGTTTTCAAAATGGCAATAATGTAAAGGGAACGTACAATTAGACCATGGAATGTGTATGCTATCCACTTTCCTCCTTAAGCCTATGAGGACAGATGAAAGGCTTTTCTAACTATCAATGGATTTGTTTGCCAGATGCTTTCCAGATGAGTGCAGTGAGGATGGAGAAAGGAGGACTTTTGGCTCAACACAACTCCTTTGATTCCTTTCATACTTCTTTCAAAACAGGCTTTTGTTTGCTTTTTAAAGAACAGGGAAAAAAAATCTTGGCAAGTAGAAAGCTTTTTAGAGGGAAGATCAACTTGAGTAGTATTGTATAGAAACATTGGGAATCTTTAGGCCTAGAGAGATGGAGGAAACTACTCAAGACTTTTTTAGATCTCAGAAGGATTTCATTTTTAAAATAAATGAGTGTTAGCTTTGCTAATACTGAGGAATGTTCTGTATGTGAGAAGTCTGAAAATAATGAAATTGGCATTTTCATTAATTGTATCACTTTTTTTCTCCTGTGTCCAGTATGTAAGAGGCCACTTGTTCAGTGCACTCTGGGAGGCAAAAACGGAAACAAGTTACTACTTTGTTTTCTGTTTACACTCTGACATTTCTAAACAAGAGAAGAATGCAGAACACTTGCAGAAGAAATTATTTTCTCCTAGTTCTGCAAGAAATAACAAATGAGAGGTTTGACTATTATGATTTTGATGTGGCAATGATATGGCTTATGAGAAATACTCAGAACAATTAGAAATGCCCAGAAAATCTGACACTGTAAACCTCTCTACCCAATATAAACCCCAAACTGTGTTTCGTTCCGAAGAAAGAAATGTCACTTAAATTTTCTGTGCATGACAAACTACTTCAGCATTTGAACAACTGATGAACTATAGCACATAAATCATAAATTCTGAAAGGACTAATGGATAAAGAAGCAATTGACTGTTCATTACTGTCATCACTGAAAGTAGAGCACACTTTGACCAACCAATCAAGCCCACTTTATTCCTATATGAGCTTGTTCACAGCTTTAGTGGTGAAGGCCTTTAACAGTAATAAAATAGGACTTTCCACCACAAAAATGTGCACCCATAGCTATGATACTAGAGCCTATTGCATCCAGCATTAATTTTCAGCACTCAGGAAGACAGACTTCTGTAAGCAATGGCTGGTTGGTTGATAACTAACATCAACAAAACTTGTTTGCTGATGAGCTATCAGTGTCATTTCCTTCTGCTCACAAGGGAAGGATACATGTTTCTGTTTACAAATTGTACTTTGTATGATTGACTGAGTATATTGCCCAGATCTTTAGCTTCAGCATGCCTGTGGAAGTGCTTAAAAATTAGCATTCAGCTGGAACTGTACACTTGAAGTTTGATGCAGCCTGATTGTTTTGTTGTGAGGAAGTAGGCAAAAAGAATTCAAATGTTGGTTTCCCTTCAACATAGTTTATGTAAGTCTTTCCGAAGGACAGAATATTCCTTCTATAGAGGCCTGGGAAAGAGCTGTAAAACACCTCAACACAAAGAATCATGGGCTAAGACCACGTTCAGCTGTTTACTGTACAGAATCAGGCAAGTGAGGGACCAGGGTGAACGTAATAAAGCACATACCGTTCTGCAGTAAAAATGCTTAGCATAATTATATAGCACAGACTGAATTGCAGGTCCAGAATATCTCATTGTCAGCACCTGAGACTGAAAAATCAGTATATTTATGCTGTAGCTACTGCTGTTCATTGCAGTTCTTTCACTTCATTACTGAGACAAGCTGAAAAGCAAAGGTCACAATTTGCTTACACTATCACTGCTGAATTCATCCAGCAGGAAGGAAATGCCTTCTGCAAGGAAAAATTTGGATGGTAACTATTGCATTCTCTACTTCACTTGTGTATGTGATAAAATTATACTGATTCCTTTAACTCCTCCTCTGAACATTGTCTCCTGTCCCTGTATTGACAATATGCTCCCGCCCCTTCCCCGTCCTTTACAACTTGTTCCAAATTACTCTTTCCACTTGGTGAGATTTGTTCCTTTCTCACCACTTTTCCTTCAGAAGCCTTCAAAGGTAGCAGTGTACCCATTTTCTTCCCTCTAAAAAGCCTTCTCAACACTTTCTGTGCTCTGGGTGGCAGTCACTGCTTGTTTTGCCAGGACCATATGCCAGGGAGCAGCGAAGTCAGTGCATGGTAGCAAGTTACTGATGGAGGAAAAGTGTTTTCCTTGGGTGGTGAAACAACTGGATTCATTCAAATACATTATCCAACTGTTAAATGAGTAGGTCTCAGTACCTGAGAAAAAGTGAGCTTGCAGGAAGGTGCTTGTGAAAAGCTGTGGATGGGCACTTCAGATTTTGAGTCATCTTCAATGTCAGTAAAAGAATTGGAATTACTGTTCTTTGGAATAGTAAAATGATTGCAGGCTAGAAAAAAAAATCAGTGGCACTTCATATGTATAATTTTAACAGCATTCTCCATTAAGTCATAAAGACATTTGCTGAGCCAACTCATGTTACCTTTTGATTATTTTTCCCAGTCAAATCAATCTTCCTTCAGGAAAAGGCCAGACAAGATGATACCAAACACATCTTGGGTATCTAAGGTCCATAGCTGTGACAGTACTGAATTCAGGGGTCATCCTTCTGTGCCTTTTGAATCTTTTGGTGCTCTTTAAAAGAAAACAGTAAGGTAGTGCTACACTTGTAATCTGTGTTGGTTGCTTATTACTTTTGAGCTAGAAGGAGATACTGGTTCCAGTAAAAGGCATCTTAGAGGAGAAAGGCTGTGTAGTTAAAGTAGAAATTGTCTTTGGCCAACACTAGTAGACTGTCTGCATTGGTATTTTAAGACTTGTACACATTTGCTGCTATCGAATCATAACAAAAAAGAACTTGACAGTTTGAGAGGTATCTAAAGTGTGAAAATTTAAGGAGCAAACAAGGGAGACTGGTTACTTGATCTCTTGTAGAGGCACTGTCACCTAGCTTCTGAGCTGTTTGGGGAAATGCATTTCACCTGGTTTAGGACAGTCTTGAGCCCTGCTATAAGCAGTTCTTCCTATATTGGGCAGAAGTCAGTCAGTGTCTCTGAAAATTTGTAGCTTAGTGCCTCTCCTTCCAGTACTCAACATAGCAGCCTCATTTAGCTCTATGGGAATGTATTCCTCATAGAGTTTGGTTTCAGAAACTCAAGTGTGGTCATGGTTTTCAAATGAAATCTTAAGGTTTCCATTCTAAGATTAGTATTGAAAAATGAAAGTAGTCTAAATTTGGAATGAAAAGTGAAAAAAACCCACATTTGTTGCAGAGCTCTAATTTCTGGCTTATTCTTGGAAAACAGTTTTTTCTATAAACACAGTGCTAGTGATGCAGGATTTCATTTGTTTCAATTTACTACTGGGTTGGATTTTTTTCTTTATAAATTATGTTGGAGGGTCTTTTTGTGGTTACTTAAAAACTGAGAGTATGGTAAACTAGTTTTCCCAAAGACACCCCTAGAGGAATGGTGAGAATAGGTGTTTTTCCTGATGAGTGATAGGATCATAGCGTGCTTGTTAGCTCACACTGGAATTACAGTCTTTTCTTGATTTCTCTATCTGCAGCTGGGTCAGGAATCACATTCTGGGATAAAGCCTTCTGCCTCACCATAACAGCTAGCGGAGTCTTCCTCTGATGAGCAGAAGTACCAAACCAAGAACCACCTCACATAAAAGGCAAAACTCTAGAAAACACCACAAGCTACATTTCAGGCTTTTTAATGCCTACAATATAGAGTAGGAATGCAGAAAAGCAAAGAGACCCTAACCCATCAAAACTAATAAAAGCAGATACAAAGGCAGACTTGGACCTTTCTTGGGCTATTCCAGCTTTCATGCTTCTTAGTTGATGGAAAATTACCAGGAAAATGACTGTTCTCTGCAGCCCTTCCAGATTTTTTTTCTGGAGTGCTTTTAAATCAAGCAATCTTAGCTCTAAAAAACAGACACTTTAAGGATAAAATGTAGAGCAGTTCTAACAAAGTTCCAGCATGTGCTGGGGAGGGTGCTGGTAGTATGGGAAAGAGGATGCATAGCTGGATTCTGATTAAATGACTTTTAGGCAGGTACCCAAACTTGAAGGGAATCAGTCATTCCAGAGGATGTGTTCAGGCAATGTGGCACTCTGTTACTTGAGCAGTTGTTACCACTGTGCCACGGGTAGTTGATCATACACATTTCTTGTGAATGGCGAGAAAGCAGATGGGTCCTTGCCCAGCAGCCCAACCAAGGAACTATCAGGACCAGGAAACTAACAAGGATGAGGGAGGGCAAGTGTGGTATCTGAGTGTAAAACTCTTCATGTTAGCCAGCTCCTTACCTAACAATCCTTGTATTATTCAGTATTGCCTTCAACAGAGTTAATGCCCCATGAGTTACGAGGTTTTATACCAAAAATCCGGGTAGGCTAGATCTACTACATTTCCCTAGTTTAAATGAAAGAAAAAACTGTTCTCTTAGGGAAAGAGATCCGGTTACTGGATGCTTTCTGCCTGTGGTAAATCTGTATCGTTTTGTCCTCAGATCAGTTGCACTCATATCTGTAGCTGTTCTTTTTTTGGAAGCTTGTTCTAAAGCCCTGCATATTGCTCAGAAAAACAAGGTTGTCATGGTCTCATCAGTTTGTTCTCTGTTCCTCTCATCTGTGCCTTGAATGTTCCCCAATCAGAGAGCCCTGCCTCTGCTTTGCTCAAGGCATCCTTGCCACCAGGCTCAGTGCCATATGCCAGGGGACTCTGCAAGACTATGACAGGTCTAAATACAAAGTGATGGGCTTAAGTAGGTAAGTCTGGCTACATAAACTCAGTTGTAAATGTTGTTGTGCTGAGAACAGTTCTTCTGCTGCTTTTGGTATATGAAAGATAAATGAACATTAACATGCTGTAGTTATTTACTACTAATAAATCACAGTGCTTAACTGTGATTACAAGCTCTATGTATAGAGCTTGCGGAGCTCTCCAATGCATTGATATAATTTAACTGATCCTGGGGAGAAACAAATGCTTTCAATTGTGCTACAAAAAATAATGTATCATTTAGAGCTGTCTGCTTGGCAAGTCTGTCAACTTTCCCGCAGAAACTGCAGATGAGGAAAAACTATTATTTTTTCACCCATCCTTGGATGACCTGTTTAGCAGCAAAGCCTTTTACTTCACTTGCAGGTTAACAAACAAGCCAAACCTGCTCAGCAGTCTCCCCCTGACACTTAACTTCTCTGCTAGTCCATATTATTCCTGAGTTTTTCCTTTGTATAGAGTTGTGACTTCAGTAGAGCTTAGGCGCTTGTTGTCTGTTCAGTGTTCAGGACACAGAAAACCTCAGCTATGCCAAAAATACTTAATGAAGTATTCAGAGTACATTTTAAAAAGGCATTCCTCCATCTAGCTGTAAACCTGTACTCTTTGTGCTCAGGCTAACAAACATGGAGAACCCTAGGAACTGATATTTTTATCGGTCAAATCAATCCGTTCATGTTCAGTCCAATGCAGAAAACTAATTCTGCACTAAGTAACTTGTACAGATGAACTCTTCCTTTTTTTCCAGTAGACTTAAGGAATAAGCTCAGGTTTAAGATTCTGAAAGATGGAGAAATACATTGTGATGTGTGGTACAGGGCATCCGTTAGTAGTCATAAAACTCTCTCTCTTTCAAACAATATGTCACTTAATTTCCATAGCATCCCTGAGCCCATGTAGCTTGGGGTGGCACCTTCTCATTACAAATTTCAGCTGGAAAGCTAATTGTTCTTTGTGACTTCCCTCTTCAGAGGAGTATGTATGTCTGTGCAGATATTGAGGCAGCCGCACTGTGCAGACAACATTTGTGACACTGGCATCTAACAGCTTTTTTCCTGAGTCTGATACATATTTTTCCACACGAAATGAAGGCACGGTGGTGCCCTTTCTTTTGTGTATGGGCTGGCAGGAGGGAGGGGCCTGGCAAGGGTTGTGCTTTCCCGTATAAGAGAAAGGTGAATTGAGGACACCAAGCCTGAGCAAGCAGAAAGGAGTAGCAGCGGAAGAGAAGCGCTTGTGTTGTAGCTCCCAAGGAGAGGGGGCAGGGTAGGGTGCATGGATAGTGGCAAAGACTAGAGCTTGCTAGAGGCAGGTTAGAACAAGCACCTGCTATTTCAGCAGCCACTTCAACCAAACTAGACTGAACCATCAAGAGCACAACCCCAGTTCTGCAATGGCTACCAGCATAACTGAGCTTTCTCAGTGGCTCCACGCTGTTGAGGCATGGCTCTGTAAAACTCTAACAAGAGAGTGTGCACAAGGATCTTTGTGCTTTCTCTGCAGCATTTAGGGGAGGCAGTTTCTTGTTCTTTCCTTCAAAGGGTTAGAGGTAGCACGTTTAACAGTCATCACTAATGAAAACCACTTTGAGAAGCCATTCCCCAAGAGATGGGTAGTTGCTTCAGGTGCACTGGTGCTGACAGTTTAGAGGTAAACAACATTCATACCAAGTCTCCACCACATCTAGAACTGTTGACCTGCCAGTACTGCCAAGCAGTTGTTATGGTGCCTGAAGTAGCTAACCAAGATATCTGATCTCCTTATCAGGAGATGTCCCTTTCAGTACTGTCATAGTTCACTTAAATATGTGTTCTGCTACAAGAAAATGAAGAGACGTTTCTTACTGAAGTGTGTGCAGATCTGATGCATTATGCAAAAGTTCATGAGCACATGTCTCCAGATGCTGATAACAGCACTGTTCCTGCTTGGAGCCACCAGCAGTGATGAAGCAAAAATTACTATACTCTTCCAAATGAGGTTTTTCTGGTGTCTCTTCACTAGCCACTTTTTGTGTCTTTGCATAATTCTACAAGAGTGGTTACGGAATTGTAAAACCATTGTGATAACCAATGGGGAAGCTGTCGGCCACTGCAGGTCCCTGAAGTACTCTGCATAGTGCTGTGTGATGCTCTGCAATGGTTATGTTGAGGGGCAACTGAAAACTAGGGACTTGTAGCTCACCTTAACAACATGTATAGATTGCTAATAAGACAGGCCAGCTTCAAAAGCAGCAAAAAGCACATGCCAAGAAGGTTGTGTATGCAAATACGTCTTTTAGCCAATTAGCCAACATCTCCTGCAATCTAGTAAAATATAGGTAACACAGAATACTTGTGGGTAGTTCAATTGAATTCCACTCGCTGGGCTTGGTCAACCAGCTATTGTTCAGCCACTGATAGACCAGCCTTGTGGTTGCTACCTCCTGCTCCCTTAATAAAGGATGTCTGGCTGAGCTCTGCAACTGGCCCTTTTTGTCCCTCAAAGGAGTGGGATTACGAATGGACTCTGGAACAAACAAGGAATCTGGGACCAGTGGAAAACAGCAGGACTGCTAGTGCCAATTATGGGTTGGGGTCTTTGAGGTCTAGAAAATGTTTATGCTGGAGGAGAGAGTGGCCAGCGGGTCAGACTGCAACAAAAGCATCCAGCAATATTTCAAGTGATGGAGGTAACACAGCAACCATAGTAGCATGGAGCTCAGTTTTGACTGTAAAACATGTACAAAATCCTTGGTTAGCAATCGATCAGCTCGGTCCATGGGCTAAAGTCACAGCAGCATCTACAGTGCAGAAGGTATCACAAACTGCCTGGGCCCAGGACTGGATTAGAGCTCCCTCAGGGCTGAGCAGCAGCACAGTCCTTCCCCAAGAGATTCAGGAGTGTCAGAGTGGTTAAAGCACTGTGCTTCTCTGCAGTGTATGCAAATGAACACAATAGATGCAAATAAAACTCCTGAGTCCATTTTCATGTTCACTTTATTTTCCTGTACAGCGTGTTTGTAAATGCTTGCTAGTTAAACACAGCTAGTATTGCGTAGGAATATTAAGGGATCACGTACACATTGCTGGCGCCATGTCAGGCACTGGGAGAGCCAGAGCTGACAGTTATAGGTGGAGCAGTCTGAGATAGCTGCAAGTACAAGTTTCACAGACTTTTCTCAGAACACTGCCTGCAGGGCACAGATGTGATACAAGGGGATGAATACACTCCTCTCTTTGTTGCATGTTTGTAATAACATGACTGTTTTTGTTTCTGAAGCTGAGCTTTTAAAACAAAGTTGCCCTTCCTCCTACAGAGCCTTAACTAGCATATGAAGAGCCTAGATGCTTAGCCTGAGCACTACTATGTCCAATACCTGTTCCATAAACACTTTTCCTTCTTGCAGGTTAAAGCAAAGGACCAAACCTGGTTGCATAGGCCACACGAGCACTGTGCAGGGGTTGTTGCTGGACGCCTGTGATCCAGGCAGTGAGCAGCGTGCGGGATGGCTCTTGTGACTGTACCAAAGTGCGGTTCAGTGTCTCAGTCTGTGCTGCTCAGTACCCCCAGTGTCACTGTGGCTTCCTGCACTTGCTGTGCCAGCTTTGCTTGGTTGTGGAATAACCATGATGGGCTTTTAGACTCTGCAGAATAGGGACTCACTGACTGACACTCATTATCCCACTGCCTTCCTGACCACGCTTTGCTTGTTGCCCTCTGACTTGGAGATTATTTTCACCACCATCTTTTGTTTGTTTAAAGCCTGTATTTCTTGTGCTGAATTTTCTTATGAATGTTTGTTTCACAGCATTAAGAAATTTCCCACCAGAAGACAACCTCTGTTTTGTTTATTTAAATATATTTTCCTTCATTTTTTTCCACTTTAAAAATTCCTTTCAATATTGGAGGCTTTGTTGGTAGCCATACAACAGTAAATGCCTTTAAAAACCAAACAAACAACAAAACCTACCAACCAAAAAACCCCACAAACAACTGATCCGGAGTTTCATATGAATAGCATAGGTCTGCCTTATATTAAAGCCACCAGATCAGCGTGGATATTTTATATAAACTTCAATTTCTTTGCATTGGCAACCAATGAAGGACTGCCTTGTTGTTTATAAATATTGATAGAAAATCCAAACAAAAGTTCAAACCACTGTGTTGTACCCTCTACTTATTTGTCTAGTATGGATACAGGAATCTTATCTGTGTTTTTAAAAATAAAAACGTAGGAGATCAAAGGACATCATAAGAAGACTGGATAAACATTTATGGATTCCAGTTGAAAAATAACTAGAGCTGTAAAGTCCAAATAGTTAGGAGGGTCCTTCCTTCACCAAATAATACTTAGTCCAGTCTGACCTGTATCTTATTCTCCTGACTAAGTTTTAATAGAAGGTTTGTTTTATATTGTGGTTTTCAGCAGGCCTGAGGCCAGAGAACAGATCTGAACTGGTAATACACGTAATAAGGAGCTGGCAGTTATTTTATGATTTAGGAGAGCAAGCATGTTCTTACATGATGTGGGATCATAATTCAGTGATACTGATATTTCTACCATTCTTTAATACTTCAAAGCAATTTGCACTGGAAGAAAGACTTGCTGGTTTACATCCTGTATAAATTTAAATTATTGCACAGTAAAGCATTATTTATTTGTTATTAGTTATTTCTTCCTCTTTGTTAGAGTTGGTTGTGCCTTTACTGTAAGAATTTAATCCCCTGGTGTAAAAAAGAAGCCTGTAACCTACTTGGGATGGTTTTCTTTCTTAAAAGAATTCAGGGGAAAGGAATGCAGATACAAACTGAAAATTTCGTGGCAGTTTGTAAACTGCTGCTTTGGTATTGGAATCCAAGTCCAGAGCCACCAGCTCTGTTTGTCCCTGGTATACCTCTACTATGTTGCAATTCTCCTGTTCTCATAAGCCTCTTCTATAGAATGTATTGCCCCGTGTGCTTTCTCTCATAGTGATGAAAGAAAATGATGCAAAATGAATGCATGTCTGTATTCACATGTGTCATAGCTGCTTGTGGGTTAAAAACTCGATCATCTAACAGAAAATTCTCTTATCCGGATGCAAGGAGATAGAAATATGAAATTTCATTTCTGCTGAACATAGTTTAGATGCATGTACGTTGCCATTATTTCCAAAAACTATCAGAAGTTATATTGTGTT
This sequence comes from Brachypteracias leptosomus, assembly GCA_013401335.1. Lineage (NCBI taxonomy): Eukaryota > Metazoa > Chordata > Aves > Coraciiformes > Brachypteraciidae > Brachypteracias > Brachypteracias leptosomus. The sequence goes on along the minus strand of VYZX01011012.1, from coordinate 13,741 downwards.
AGGGAAATGTGTGATCATAATGCTTTAAATTCATGCCTGTAATTTCTAGGGAGGAAGAAAATGGCAGAAAATCCTTTTTGGTCTGTAGATCTCTTGTATTGACCATCCTACCCTGGGGCTCGTGCTGTCTGCAGTCATTAACTGTTCCAGGGGACTCACTGATTCTGGCCATTGTTATTTGTGAGAGTATATCATTATAATATGTCTTTGTTGAAGATAATGACATTATGTTTGTGTGGAGTGAAAGGTGCAGATCTTTTGGGGCTCTGGTAAATTACTGCTGTACAAAAATAAACTTCTGAGGCAAACGTAGTAGCATAGATTTGGGATGTGTAAGAGTTCAGATTGTGTCCAGGTTCAAATTCAAAAGGTCCAAGGAAATTGATTTGAAATGTTTGGACTCAATATGGCTTCAGAAGTGGGTTTTCTGAGAGACTATTATTCTTCCAAGTAGCTACTACTTAGTTCCTCCATACTAGGGAATGAGCAATGTCTTCTGGTTAAAAACTTCCAAGCTAATACATGGGATGAGGAAGATTTTTAGAAGATGATTTCCTTAGGGAGAAGGGTGGGTGCACCACTTCAGTATCAACCTGCAGTTTTCCTTCCTGTCTCCTAACAATGAATAATAGATGTGCAGTTATGAAACCGAGTGTAGCAAAACAGGCATGGAGGTTAGTTAGGCTGAATTGCTGGATCTGTTTCAAAGAAGATAATATATATCTGATCTGCCTATATATCTCATCTCTATATAGAGAGATCTGTCTCAAAGAAGAGATTGCATATACTGTGAAGAGTATGGAGAAGCATGCTGAAGAACAAGCTCCAGTTGCACTGCTCCACCGATAAGAAAAACTGATCTGAAGAGAGTGAAAGGAGGGAACTCCCCAAGTTCTTCTAACTTAATGATAGACACCTCCATTCTCATGGGGTAGAGGAGAGAATTAGTATCTAAGGAACAGACTTGTCTGGGATTTTTTTCTGCAGCACTACCATCAGGAGAGGGTTAACATTAATTTCTTCTTATGTTTCATTTCAGAGCTTTCACATGAGATATCTAGGTTGTGTATTTTTTATTTTCTTCTTTCAAGGAACATAATTCTGAAAATCAGGTGTTGAGCAGGTGTTGAGAGGTGCATCTCATGCTACCCCCCTTAATAAAATTAAAATATGGTAATGTTATGAAAGTGCAATTGTGCAATGGTATTACCAACCTGCAGTGGCATTTGAATGCAAATTCCCAAACTCAGCACTCTTTTGTCTTCATAGTTGGTATTCCTTGTCTCCTGTTATTCACACTTTAATATCCTGTGCTGAAAGCACATGCTAGATCTTACCCAGGTTAGTAACTATACTGAAAGACTTGTCATATGAGCACAAACACATATATTGACTGGGTCCGCCATCTGCAAATTGTGTGACAAGGCATTTAATCTGTACATGACTAATTCTGTTTCCTTGCTGTGATTTCAAATTAAAAACAAAAAACCTACTAATTTGGGTAAAATAACCTACCTTCGCTATAATCAGTAACCTTGTGGCACTGAACTGGGATTATTGTTAGTGAAGATACTTAGATCCATTGTCTTCTTACTCTATTGGGAGGTTGAGTCCATAAACTTTTATGAGCTATAGGTTAGATAATGTTAGGAAATAGCTTGTCTGGAACTAAAATTATCTCATTGTTGGAAACAGGCAGGGACAGGTTTTGGTCTTTTCTGCATTAGTCTATTTGCTATAAAACAGATCTTATCTTTCAAGTATTATGGAACTGTGTGTTAAATTTTTGGTTTTATACATGGAAATGCAGTACATCTGGCTTCTTGATATCTGTGGCTGCATGTGAGTACAATAATGAGTGATCTACTTCATAGGAAGAGAGATCTCTGGAAAAAAAAACTGAAAGTGTTTATTTTCTGTTGAGATTCTTTTTTAATATGGATTCTCAGGTTTATCTGGGTGAGTATCTTTACAGTTGTTAGCAATGTGCTTCCTTTGATGTATTCCCATCACCACTGGGATTAACTGCATTCTGGAGGCTGGGTGTAAATGAGTTTATGCAGTAAATCAATGGCAGAACAAAACTACTGTCCAAGTTTTCTACATTATCCGTCTATTGTGACTTCTACAAGGCAAATGGTGACTTATTTCTGGCCTTTTGGGATTTATATTTATAGACTAAATCCATGGAAGCCTCCTTCATTTCAGTAGCATAAAGAAAACTGTTTATTTTTAAAAAGATGATGTACACTATCAGCAAACTGGAAAGTGCTGTAGGTATGGATACCACTAAGGAAAGACAACAATACATTCTTCACTGAGGCTTTTTTTTTCCATTGGGATAATATACTTAGTATCTTCTGGTCAGTTAAAGTTAGGGAAGAATATTGTTTTTGTAGAGTGTTGTTATTTCTGCAGTACTCAGTAAAAATTTATTCTTGCTGATTGTAGCTGAATCTCAGGGAATTACTGTTCTTTGCAAAATGATGATCTCAAAGAACAGTACTAACTGTTACAGTTCCCTGGTTTGGGCAGTCACTCTTAGTAGGAGTTCACACTGTGTTCAAACAAGTTCAGTGTTGTTTGCACTGACAATGTACCAAGTGAGTACTCCACCCAGAAGCAGAGCCAAGGTCTTGGAGAGAACATTGCTGAACAAAAGCACAGTCAGGAAGGAGCTGGAATTTGGGATGTTCAGATGTATTGTTCAGCCCCACCACCTCCATCCCAAAGCCCCCAAATTTTCAAATTCAGGGCTTTGGTTCAGGCTGACTTTTCACTGATGTTGACAGTTTTCAGACAAAGGTTTTTATATTTATTTTCTTCCTTTTTTCTTCTTCTGTCAAGAGCTGTTAAAAGACTTCAGCTCTCTTAGAAGTGTCTCCCTTCTGCTATATATTTCTTAATTGAGTTCTTGGCATAAGGAAGGGAGAAACTATTTCTAGCTATTAGAGTAGCTGTGTGAACTGGGAAAGTCTCCAACTTCTAGAAATATATTTGAAGGCTTCAACAAGATCCAGATTTCCAAATAATTTTTACTCTTTTGCTTGGTCAGCTGTCAGTATTTGATAAATAGGGTGGGTCTATTGTCAATGTTTAACAGCTCAACACAAATATTATTCTTCATACATTATAAAAATAGTACATGAAATGCAAATAAAGCGCTTTATTCTACAGTTTGGTAGTAACAGAAACAAGTGATAAAATCTCCCTTGCCTCCATAGGCATAAAGAGAGAGGAAAATGTTACCAGTATTAACATTCTTCCCTGCCGGGAAACAAAACAGTGAGATTCCTCACTCCTCCCACCTAAAGTCATGTCCCAAGGGGAGTTCTGTGATAGAAGTTTGTTGTGAAGTGTTTTTTGAGTAAGAAAGCAAGATATGACTATTAATTCAAATCAGATTACCAGTGAAGTCTTCAGTAACAGAGCCCCTCCTGTCTCCAGCAGCATGTCACCAGGACCCTTTGAAATGCTCTGCAGTCTTCTATTGCCATACAAAACCAAACTTTTTCTGGAATTTTCCCTACATTTGTAGAAATTCCTCCCAGAAAGCCACCCTTTCCCATTAGCTTGCTGAATGGAGCAGCCTGTACTCTGTAGAGTCATGTGCAACATGACGGTGGCTTTATCCTCACTTAGAAAATCAAGATGCAGTGTAGCCAAAGTAAGGTGGGTTTAATGAGTATCGGAAGAGAGCCTGGATGTCACTTCCAAATCCTATGTTCCACAGTGTTTTCCCATGATTTAATATTCTTTAAAAACATATCAATATGTAAATGGTTTAATGCACTACTCAGGGTTTGTCCATCCTACTGCGTTTAACCAAACCGTGGAGCACTCCTGTCCTGGGCCACACGGCCAGAGAGATTCCCTACCTTCTACAAGGACACCACTGAGACAAGTTTGAGGTACCAAGGGTCTGGCAGGGCTGTGGGCAGGGGTTGTCCCTGGGGAGCTGGGATAGCTGCTACCTTAATTTCTTATCGTGCCTTTGCCAGCTGGGACTCCAGACACGGACAGAACCAAACCATGGAGCACTCCTGTCATCAGCCACACAGCCACTCAGCCAGAGATTTCTGCAGCTTTCAAGAAAGCCCTTGACTTAAGGACAGGAAGCACACCCAGCCCCAGTCTGCACCATGCCGTGCTCCCACAGGCAGCTGGAGATTACCTAGAGCCCTGGACAAGAAGAGCTCTGCACCGCCCGCCCTCTCTGCCTGAAACTGCCCTTGAATTAAATTCTTCTAATTCATGAGCCGTTGGCTGCTGCTTCTCGTTTGTCTGGTCTTGAGGGGGGAAATCTTCTGACACTTTTCCTTATTGCCCTTATTACACAGAATTTCTAGATCTTTCTCTATATGTAGAGATCTGTAAATACCTTTCTAGATAGGCATATGGAAAGTGTCCCTGCATCTTCCTCCTGGGAAGGCAGTGGGAAGCCAACCAGTGGCTGCTCTCAGATCACATGGGCACGACGCTTTCCAAACATGGCAACCAGGCAGTCATAGAGCAGTATGAAAACACATCGGGTGTGAGCCGGGAGCCATGTCCACGTGTCAGTGGGAGGAGGCAGGAGGCAGAGGTCAGCCTGTGGTACACAGGCTCCGTGCAGACCTTCCCATGAGGTCATTTGTTGTCAAGTGCACAATAGGGATGTTCTGTGCTTTGGGAATTTTCACCTGAGGCCATCAAACGCCCACCTGGAGTACTGAGTCCAGCTCTGGAGTCCCCAGTACAAGAAGGACATAGATCTGTTGCCAAGGATCCAGAGGAGGGCCACAAAGATGATCAGAGGGCTGAAACATCTCTCCTACGAGGACAGGCTGAGAGTTGGGGTTGTTCCACCAGGAGAAGAGAAGATTCCAGGGAGACCTCATTGTGTCCTTCCAGTGTCTGAAGGGGGCCTACAAGCAAGCTGGGAAGGGCCTTTTTACAAGGGCTTGTAGTGATAGGACAAGGGGTAATGGCTTTAAACTGGAGGAGGGGAGATTTAGATTAGATGCAAGGAAGAAGTTTTTCACTCAGTGGGTGGTGAGTCACTGGACCAGGTTGCCCACGGAGGCTGTGGACGCCCCAGCACTGGATGTTTTCAGGACCAGGTCGGATGGGGTTTTGAGCAACCTGGTCTGGTCGAGGAGAAAAGCTGAGTGTCAGATGGCTCAGCCATGGCCATGCTCAGTGAAAACTGAGGTTAACTTTCCAGGAAGTATCAGCAGCACTCAGTCCCGCCTGGCTCAGCAATGTTCATTTTGTTGGTAACTAGATGAAGCCACCACCCGCACAAACAAAGGATAAGGAACAGAGCCAGTTTATTCAGGAGAGTTTCAAATCTAGCATTGTTTCAGATTTGGCTTTGGTCCAGTGTAAAATGCATTTTGTGTGTTCCTAGAGCTGCCCCACAGAGAGGACTCTGAGGCAGCAGGAAACAGCTCAGTTACTAGAATTTTAGTTTCTTCATTACTTGTAAATAAGTGAGAGTAAATACAGGAAGAAACACAAATAACAGTAAAACTTTATTACTCCATGTTGTCCAAAACAGTCAGACTGCTTTACCAGTAGTTAAAACTAGCTCTTCCTCAAATCCTTTCCTAGAATTACTGCGCTGCTGATGTGTTTCAGCTGTCATCCAGAAAAGTCAGATCTTAAAGCCTGTTCCATCCTTTTCTCCAACACACAGAGTAGTGCTCCATGGGGAACTAGAAAGCTGAGTGATCTTGACTTCCAGACTGAAGGACAGCTTCAGCACACTTTAAGCACGTTGTGTTCCTGTATGATGGTTCCATTCCTGCTTTGTGTTAACTGCCTGGAGTCATATCTGAGCAATGGTACTCTCTTTGCTCATTAAGTTCTTTGAGATCTAATTATAGATAGTACATATTTCTAAATAGGCAAGACTTGGGCAAATATCACCTCAGTCACAAATAGTTCTTATAAACAAACAAATTTTCTTCATGCTTAATTGTATGAACAATCAAATTAAAAAAAAAAAAAAAAAGGTAGAGATGGAAAAATTCCCTCTCAATGAATACAGGTCTCATGTGTACCTGAAATGGTTGCACTGAAATTGCCCTTCAGGTTCTGTGATTCATGTTTGCTCAACCTCCTCTAATTTCAAACACCAAATCTGTCATTGCTAGACAGGAGAACAGTATAAGGGTGGGGTAAGCATTTAAACTGGACTTCTCTAGATAATGACTGAAACACGGCTGGTACATTATCCTGAGCAGTTAAATCCTGTATTGTACTAATTCTGTCCAAATGCAGCATTTCAGTCTAACATTTTCTCTACTAACTTGCATGTCTTGCAATAATTGTCAGGTTATTTTAGTGTGATCTGACTGTTAGAATTAGTTTACTAATTCTATTTCAATTAATAGCAGCTACAGCTGAGAATACAAGGTTGTTCAAAGGAAGGAGGCATGATGTTAATTTTCATTAGTTTATTTCTGTAAGAATTCTTTATTTGAGAAAACAGAATAATAATTTCCTTCAGGAGATTGCAACCTTTTCAACTTTTCTATCATGTGCTAAGATATCAAAGGTTACTACTTAAGTGTAGCCAATGAGCCGTGGGGTGCTGGGGAAGACCTTGCGCATGTCCATACACTTCTTGTCAATGAACAAGGAGTTTTCCTTCACAGAAATATCATATTCCAGCTTTGATTTGTTGAGCATCAGTGTCTGCAGAGTATCTTGGGCTTCTTGCAGACGTTGCTTTAAGGTCTGTAAGGTGTCACTTAGAGTGTAAACTTCAGTGACAAGCCTGAAAAAAGAGAAGGGGACAGGTTGCTCATGTAAGTTTAGCAGTCCCTCACCACATTTCTGTTTTGACACACTTTTGGTCACACTTTCAGGCAAGATTAAAACAGCCGTCTTGGATATGAAACCTGTTTGCCATGCTTGCAATATGTCATGATTTCTTGCTTACATTGACCTTCAACAGCAGATTAAGCCACTCTGATATATCTTTCTAATTGCTATCTTCTTCACTTGCAGCCTCTCATTTGTGTAGCCTCCCTAGGACTAGCATGGCTGTGTTGAGCACTTGCATATTGTCCTGTAGAATAATTTTGGGATGGATGTTACTGGAGACAGTTGGTGTAGTTCATGATAGCTTAAATTTGTGCAGCAGGATGTGCTAAATGGTCTAGATTTGGCACAGAAGCACACTCATTGAAACAAGAATCACTTGCCAGAATAATCATTAAATGTGGAGCTCTGAAATAAAGATTTTCTGTGAGCTGATACTAGCTGCATGTCTTCCAGTGGCTTATTAATGGAGATGTGGCAAATCTTTTATAGTCACTGAGCTAGTAAACTCTTTTTAATACTGTCAACTTTGTGCTTTGTCTAATGTTCTATTAATTGCTCAGTGCACTATCAACTATAAGAGAGATTGATGTTTCCAGAATCCACTTTAAGTTGCTTTGGGATAGTCCCAGTTGCTTCAGCACAGAAAAACTATACTTTATTAATTTGTTTTCTGTCCAGTTCCTTCAACTACAAAGTTGGCAGCATACACAGAGAACAAGTGCCAACATCAGCACTTCCTTTTAAATAAACAGCGAACTCAGATAACATTTACATGTTACAAAGTGGCTCATTTGATATTTTCTTTCCCTATTATAATTGAGCTATTGGGCTCAAATTGCCCTTGCTTTAAACCACATGAGAGAAATACACTTAATTATTTAAAAGCAAAAAATCCTTAAAAAGTGAATTAGCAAATGGTTTTATTTTCTCAGATAGCATTGTGTCTCCAAGAAAATACATTTTGAGATGTGAGCTCAACCAAAAAACTGTGATAGAAAAGTGTCCGGATTTCAAATGCCCTGACAGAATTTCTACTTTAAGTTGTAGTTCTGATGAACATAGTATTCAGTGGTTTGGTTCAGCTAAAGCACCCAACATAATCTGGTCTGGATTAGGAAGCTGTGCTAGAGCAAAATTCATATGCATTGGAGGAAGGAGAACAGGATATGCTAATTATCTGTCAATATAACTACATCTGGTAAACAGTGTGCTTGTATAACATTTTGGTTAAAATATTACAAATCATATTTGACAGAAAACGTGTGGGTATGTTAAACCTAAAATACTTCTGAATAGCTGTGCAACAGCTTGTGAAGTTCTTATATATCCTAGAAGCTAGTAGGAGTTAGGCTGATTCAGAACCCTATGTACTTCTTGGTTTTTCAGTATGTCAGGTTAGTGTCCTTTCACGCTAAGTGAAGAGAATATTCAAAGACATTCTGATGTTCCAGTGGCTCAAAATTAAGCTTCCAAAATTTTTAGACAGGACCCTTTAGAACATCAACAGTATCACTGGCAATTGTGGGAAGAAGGGATAATGTGACACTGCATTATTGATCCAAAATCAAAGAAGTTTTCTATCTTGGATACATGCAATCCACTGACTGGGCTGGTATCAGTCATAATGCTGCAGACATTTGTGGAAGAGATCTTCGGGGAGAGAGCAGAGAGAGAACAAGTCTTAGAGTATAAAACTACAGTTGTGTGTTAACATTTGAGGCCATCTTTGTTTTTTGTTGTTGTTGTTTTGTTTTGTTGAGTTTTTTTGTTCTTGTTTTGTTTTTCTTTCTAATAAAATGCTGATACTAGGTTATTTGCATAGCTAATTGATGGTGTGGTGATATCTGAAGTGGCAAATGATCTGTTCCCATAGTAAATGTAACTGCTAAGTGAATGCTACAGTGTAATCACTAGTTTTTCTGGTTTCTCACATCTGAACAGGCCTGATTCATGTGATATGAAAAGCCATGTGAATATATTCAAATGGATATAAAAGAACTCAGATCCAAAACAATATTTTGTGACAGAAGATGGATGTGGAGAGCAGAGCATGAAGTTGAAGAAATCTAATATATGGATACAGCAAAGGAAACATCAAGATCTGATTAAGGAGGTATGAGGCTGCAAAAAGATATATTGCATTGTACAGTTTGTGGTTTAAGGAGTCAGAAAAAGTGAAGAGATGCCAGTACAATAAACTATGATTTATTGCCACTCCTTTGAATAGAAGCTTTTTTGAGCTGATAAAGCACTGTTTGGGAAAAATAATATAAATACTCAGCTTAAGCATTATGTACTTCATTAATTTCATTGTATGCACAGCTGTTTTATACAGTGGTATTTTGCTAGAGACAAAAATAAAAAGGTAATAGTTTACTACTTTTCATAAAAATTTTCAAAATTCTTTTACTGGACTGTGAAATTCATTCCAGCTATGAGAGGGACCCTGGTGCAGTGTTTCTTGAGCAAACCCCCATAAAACATTTTGGAGGCAGTATTTTAAGTAAGGTATACTCAGTAGGGTTCTTTTGGAACGCTGATGTGTTCCAACTGGATTGGAGGGAGGTAAATGGGATTAAGATTTGGAAGGCCCTCCTTCAGTCATTGGGGAGGGAAGGTTAGTATCTCGGGCATCTTTTATATCCAGAAAAACACAGTGCACACTACACAATGGATCATAGCACAGGGATCACCCAGCTGATACCAACATGTACTGGGAAGCCCTCCAGGCTATATAAGCAAAATGTATGTTAAATGACCTAACCTGTACCAAGATGATGCTGGATTCACTGTAAAGTTGAAAATCAGTTGAGGTAGTAAGAGATGGTGCCTCATTCTTATTGCAATTAACCTTTTAAGGAGCTTGATCATTAGATTGTTTTTTGCATCAAAAGATGCAAATGGCATCTGGCATAACGTTTCTAAAATTAGCTGTTTCCTAAAGTGAAATCTTGTGTTTCGTACAGAATGGAGATAAATCAATTACCCAAGTCAAACATGAGACTGAATCCCAAAAGATATCAGCCACCAACAAGCAATTGAGCTCTTAACTGTCCTGGGACAGATATTCTAAAGCCAACTACATACATTGAACATTAGATATTTTGGGTCATTATTTCAACATAGCTACTTGGATTTTACTTCTTTCTCTCAGAATTTGTTTCACAATGTAATGAATGCAATTCCAATCTCATCACAATTCAGGCTGTCATTAAATTTCCTGTTCTTGAGTAACTGATGAAGGAAGGGACAGAGTAGTCTGGCCTTTACTTACTGGAACTGAGGTGCATCCTGGCAAAGTTCTATATTGGGTCGTTTAGTTCTTCCCTCCAGGCGGGTCTGAGCCACTTTGAGTGGGTACTCCTTTGCCTTTATGGATCTCTCCAGTAACATGATTGTATCTTGTGTCTGGAAGATTTCCTGAAGTATCTGAACAGAGCAGAACATTTTTGTAAGCCTCACATGTATACAAAATCAGAACTCACCCTCACTTTTAAACACTCCTGTTGGAACTGCTTCCATTCTGGCATGTCAATTTGCTTAATTTAGGGGAGGAGACTACTAAAAACTCACATCAATCAGACGGATTTGTATGTTGTAGGCTTGATCTTACCATTTCTTTAAAAGGACATATAGTAACCAAATCTCATAGGTGAGCCAGGAGGAGGGGGCTACGCACTCATACATCATATGAAAGCATTTAATGAAGTTGTTCCTGGAAAACAGGCAAACAACTTCCACTAAGAAAAGTATCATCTCTTTCCTGTTATAAAACTAAGAAATCTGTCAGCAAATTGGAATATAAATTTATTACAAATAGGAGAGAAGCACTGAATTATGGTCATGGGGGAAGTTCCAACTGTTTTTATGATAAAACTATTTTCATAGAAACAGTGTTTATAGTTCTACAAGGACTTATTTCCATTTTGCTGCATGATCTAATTTTTCTCCTAAAAAAAAATATGCTGCTTGATCTATGAACATTTTGCAAAGGTTAAATTCCTATAAACTGTCATTTTCATTTAAACCTTCATTCAATTACTTTTTCCTTTCACCTCATGAAATTTCAGAAGCAATCAAATGTGTCCCTTCTGAAATTGTTTTGTACTCCAAGTATTTTGGGAACATCTGCTGCAACAACATGTGAACACAACTCATATTTTCATACTGAAACTAAATTCTCCAAATTTTGAAAACTCCACTGGGAGCTGTAGTGGGAAGACAACTTCCTTTAAAGTTTACTTTCTGTAAATGGAGAAGATACGGAGCAAAACATCACCAAAAAGGAGAGGCCCATGGAACTGGTATAGCTTAGATTTTAGTTGCAGTGCGTGTTGTCATATAATCATATTATCACTAAGAATCCTATAAGTGCTTCTTATGTTTTAATCTGTACGAAAAAAAAAGAAAAATTGCAAGGGAAAAGTTTTGCTCAGTCTTAAAAAGTCTTAAAAAAGAAAGAAGGGAAAAAATATTTATGTTCAGATAATATTTCCCAGACAACTGATTATTATCTTACTTTCATTTATCAAGATTCATTACAGCGGAGGTGAACCTGTTGAAGCTTTTCCTGTAGCAAGCTTTACAATGGAAGAGAACAAATTGAACGAATGTACTTTCTCAGCCAGTCTACTAAAATCAATGCAACTTGAATTTCAACAACCACTAGAAGTGGTGTCATGTGCTTTAAATTTTGCTGCTATTTAGATCTTACCTACACACTAAGTTGTACCAAGTGTGATAATGACGTGTGTGGCTTGAAAATTGAATTAGTTCCTGCTGCTGCAAGGTTATTTATAGACAAAACCCAAAGAGTTAAGGATACCAAGAACCTCCACCTCAGACAAATCCTTGAGGGCTTGTTGACGCTGTATAGTAGAGCAATGTGAAAGATCTCCTGACTAGCACTGTCCAAATCAGTTCAACCCTTGCAGCAATGCAATTTTCCAATATATGAATCATCTTAGACCCTGAAGCAGCAGCGTATGAACATGACAGTACTGATTTGAAGCCAGGTCTCCACACTGTACTGAGCCCTTTAGGTCCACGGTTGGTCCTTACAGAACTAGCATCTTCACTCAAAAAGAAGCCTTTACTGCTTATAGACTGCACAGGAAAATAACCTGGCTTGTTATGAAGGGAACACGGTATGGAAGAAAGTGAAACTAACAGTAGTAAATTTCTTCTTATAATTTTACTCAGCAGTGGTTCCTTCTCAATTAGATAATCATTGTAAGCTAGCTGTCTTATAAAGGAAATACTTATGCAAATAATCCTGTGCAATTTGGTAGCTATTTGTTTTGCATGATAAGAATGCATTGTCAGATATATTGTTTTACATCTTGTCTACAATTTCACCAGTTACATATACTTCTTTCTATAGGTAAAAACCAAGGGAAAGAGACTTAGTGATGTTAAATGTCTTCATTATGCATCAAGCCCACATCCTTCCCCTTCCCTGAAAACACCAAGGATTTGGGTTTTCTGCTGCTCAGAGGCAGAATTTGAGTAGTTTGTGCTGTTATCAGAACTTTGCTATTTATAACATCCCTAAGAGAATCCAGTGTGTGTTCATCTGTGCATGACAAAGGTGAGTCCAGCTCCTAGGTAGGCTGCTGGTGATAAAGCAGATGTATGTCAGAGTTTTACAAGCCTCTCAGTCCTATCGTTTGCTCTCACTGATCACATTCACTGCTAACCAAAACCAACAAGCAGTGGGGATGTACCAAGGCTGTGAGGCAAAGAATACAGTGCTTTTAGAGGTCACCCGCTGCTTTGCAGGTTCCTCCTTTCCTGTGTTTATGTTACTGCTTCTGTCACCACAGGGGTGTTTCCCATGCTAGCCTTGCTGCCTGCAAGTGAGCCAGATTCACTGTGGTGTAGCTCTGTTACCTGCAGGGGGGTGTTGTGAGGATGTTGGCCTCTTACATTAATTCTACTTACAACCTGGAGCAAGTTGTAAGCACATTTATTTCTTTTAAGTAAGAAATGTAATTCAAAGTAAAAAAAAACATGGTGAAACAAAGCAGCATCTATCTCAGCCCAGTGAGAAGTGAGCAGTTATGTCTCAATTTGAGAAAGGATTGAGTAGGGTATTTGTTTTCTACTTACGGTGAACAGAGGACTTCCACTCTCAGTTCAGATTCTGGGTAGGACCTTTGTGGCTCAGACTTTGAGCCTTATCATAGAATCATAGAATGGTTTGGGTTGGAAGGCACCTCCAAAGATCATCTAGTCCAACCCCTTGGACCTCTTGG